>VIIQ02000321.1:0-56704 GCA_007449985.2 Desmodesmus armatus
ACGGTATTCACATGCTAGAAGATACTTGCAAGTTGACTGGTTCGGGATTGCAGCCACACAGCAGCTGTCTTGAAGACTTGTGACTTGCAGCAGGTCCCTAGCCTCTACGTGCCGCACATCAGCATGTGACACCATCAGCAAGCAGCTGCATTGCAGACCCCAGCCCTAGCTAGCACACTAGAGCCTCTTGTCACAGAAGCAGCATGCACGGCACATTTCAGCAGCACCAGTACCAATCAGGTGGCTGTGTTTTCTGCCTGTCTGCAAGGTGGTTGATGCAAGCGCAGCAGCGCCTCACATTTGGGAGGTGTGTGACAAGGCCATGTGCAGGCAACCAGTTGCAATATGGTGTTGCTTTGAACCACAAAGTAAGTCCAGCACAGCTGTCTCTAGCGCGCAGGACAGCATCAGTCGTTGGGCCACATGCATGTACAACCCACCTTGCAAGTACAAGTGCTGTGCAACAGCAGAGCATTGCACGAGCTGTGCGGCCAGCTGCAGCATGGGGTGGTGCAATGTGCAGTACTAGATGCCTGCCAGACGCAGCAGATCTCTGCACGCATGCCAAACTGGCAGAGTAAGTGCAGGTGCCACCTCCTCTATGTTGCAAGTCCGCATGGACTGAGTCCTCAACCATGCAGCAGCCGCGATGGCGGCATGCCTCACTGTTTGTGTGGCCCTAAGGCTGTCTACACACCCAGTCTTGAGCAGCCGTTCTAGCCTCCCTTGCTGACTGAGGTCCCGTATGCTGCTGCTACCTGCAGGTGACCTCCCAAAGGGGGGTCAGAGGTCGCATTGACATCAAGCTGCGTGCAGCCTTCCGAATCAGGCGCCACCCATTGCAGCTTGTTGTGTTGTGTGGCTCAGCATCTGCAGCTGTCGGGTTGTTCACGTGCATGCCCCTCCTTGTCGGAGGGGGGTGCAGTGCTGTACAAAATCTGTTGTGGCTTGGGCAGTGGGCAAGCGGTGAAGCTTGCAGAACGACCCTGATTTTGTTGTTCTAGCAAAATGCATTGAAGGTTGTCACTGTTGCATGTATACTGCCTTTGGGGCCAGCAAAGCTTGCTGCTGTGTTGTACGCACATTGGTGTCACTGTACCCCATTCTGGGCAAGGGGCCATTGGAGCCAAAATGGTGCCGTTGGTGCCTACGCGCACAGGCCACAAGTCAGCCTCAATTGTGGTGTGTGGTCTTGCCCTAGTGAGTTGTGCATGGTGCCAGGGTGGCACGTCCATTTGGCCGGCGATGGCAACTGCGCCCAGATCAGATGCGGGACCGGTGACAGCCGGTTTGTGAATTTGTCATGACGTCGTCCTGCACCTGTTTTGCCGGCTCTGCGGTGCCTCCATCACATAGGAAAGATCAATCATCATCGTTTGAGTGCGATCTGAGGCCTGGGCAGTGCTTCGCGACTATACTGCTCTGCTGTTTGTGCCAAGATCTGGGCTGCAGCAGAGGGCACTTCTGTATGTTGAACGCAAATGCAGTCTCGTTTGCACACATCTGATACTTATATCAAAGGCAATGTTTTGCAAGCCCCACAGCCCCAGCACAGCTGCATGCAGCAGGCGAGCATGACAGCTGGCAACAGTGCAAGCAAGATGGCAGCCAAGTGCTATTGCAGCACACACAGGAGTTGCTGGAGTCCGTCACCTGTCTGCAACGATATGGAGGAGTACGGGTCCCAGAAATGGGCTGATCAGGCGAAGCTGAGTTTCAGTGCAAGTGCAGTATCAGCGAGGCCCTTCCAGGCTGTTGGCCAATTGTGTGCCAGCAGGTAAGCAATGGGCATTGAGGAAGCATGCAGGAACGGTATTCACATGCTAGAAGATACTTGCAAGTTGACTGGTTCGGGATTGCAGCCACAAAGCAGCTGTCTTGAAGACTTGTGACTTGCAGCAGGTCCCTAGCCTCTACGTGCCGACACATGCAGCATGTGACACCAGCAGCAGCAGCTGCATTGCAGACCCCAGCCCTAGCTAGCACACTATAGAGCCTTCTTGTCACAGAAGCGCATGCCGGCACATTTCAGCAGCAACCAGTACCAATCAGGTGGCTGTGTTTTTCTGCCTGTCTGCAAGGTGGTTGATGCAAGCGCAGCAGCGCCTCACATTTGGGAGGTGTTGACAAGGCCATGTGCAGGCAACCAGTTGCAATATGTGTTGCTTTGAACCACAAAGTAAGTCCAGCACAGCTGTCTCTAGCGCGCAGGACAGCATCAGTCGTTGGGCCACATGCATGTACAACCCCCCTTGCAAGTACAAGTGCTGTGCAACAGCAGAGCATTGCACGAGCTGTGCGGCCAGCTGCAGCATGGGGTGGTGGCAATGTGCAGTACTAGATGCCTGCCAGACGCAGCAGATCTCTGCACGCATGCCAAACTGGCAGAGTAAGTGCAGGTGCCACCTCCTCTATGTTGCAAGTCCGCATGGACTGAGTCCTCAACCATGCAGCAGCCGTCGATGGCGGCATGCCTCACTGTTTGTGTGGCCCTAAGGCTGTCTACACACCCAGTCTTGAGCAGCCGTTCTAGCCTCCCTTGCTGACTGAGGTCCCGTATGCTGCTGCTACCTGCAGGTGACCTTCCCAAAGGGGGGTCAGAGGTCGCATTGACATCAAGCTGCGTGCAGCCTTCCGAATCAGGCGCCACCCATTGCAGCTTGTTGGTGTTGTGTGGCTCAGCATCTGCAGCTGTCGGGTTGTTCACGTGCATGCCCCTCCTTGTCGGAGGGGGTGCAGTGCTGTACAAAATCTGTTGGTGGCTTGGGCAGTGGGCAAGCGGTGAAGCTTGCAGAACGACCCTGATTTTGTTATTCTAGCAAAATGCATTGAAGGTTGTCACTGTTGCATGTATACTGCCTTTGGGGCCAGCAAAGCTTGCTGCTGTGTTGTACGCACATTGGTGTCACTGTACCCCATTCTGGGCAAGGGGCCATTGGAGCCAAAATGGGGCCGTTGTGCCTACGCGCACAGGCCACAAGTCAGCCTCAATTGTGGTGTGTGGTCTTGCCCTAGTGAGTTGTGCATGGTGCCAGGGTGGCACGTCCATTTGGCCGGCGGATGGCAACTGCGCCCAGATCAGATGCGGGACCGGTGACAGCCGGTTTGTGAATTTGTCATGACGTCGTCCTGCACCTGTTTTGCCGGCTCTGCGGTGCCTCCATCACATAGGAAAGATCAATCATCATCGTTTGAGTGCGATCTGAGGCCTGGGCAGTGCTTCGCGACTATACTGCTCTGCTGTTTGTGCCAAGATCTGGGCTGCAGCAGAGGGCACTTCTGTATGTTGAACGCAAATGCAGTCTCGTTTGCACACATCTGATACTTATATCAAAGGCAATGTTTTGCAAGCCCCACAGCCCCAGCACAGCTGCATGCAGCAGGCGAGCATGACAGCTGGCAACAGTGCAAGCAAGATGGCAGCCAAGTGCTATTGCAGCACACACAGGAGTTGCTGGAGTCCGTCACCTGTCTGCAACGATATGGAGGAAGTACGGGGTCCCAGAAATGGGCTGATCAGGCGAAGCTGAGTTTCAGTGCAAGTGCAGTATCAGCGAGGCCCTTCCAGCTGTTGGCCAATTGTGTGCCAGCAGGTAAGCAATGGGCATTGAGGAAGCATGCAGGAACGGTATTCACATGCTAGAAGATACTTGCAAGTTGACTGGTTCGGGATTGCAGCCACACAGCAGCTGTCTTGAAGACTTGTGACTTGCAGCAGGTCCCTAGCCTCTACGTGCCGACACATGCAGCATGTGACACCAGCAGCAGCAGCTGCATTGCAGACCCCAGCCCTAGCTAGCACACTATAGAGCCTTCTTGTCACAGAAGCAGCATGCACGGCACATTTCAGCAGCAACCAGTACCAATCAGGTGGCTGTGTTTTCTGCCTGTCTGCAAGGTGGTTGATGCAAGCGCAGCAGCGCCTCACATTTGGGAGGTGTTGACAAGGCCATGTGCAGGCAACCAGTTGCAATATGGTGTTGCTTTGAACCACAAAGTAAGTCCAGCACAGCTGTCTCTAGCGCGCAGGACAGCATCAGTCGTTGGGCCACATGCATGTACAACCCCCCTTGCAAGTACAAGTGCTGTGCAACAGCAGAGCATTGCACGAGCTGTGCGGGCCAGCTGCAGCATGGGGTGGTGGCAATGTGCAGTACTAGATGCCTGCCAGACGCAGCAGATCTCTGCACGCATGCCAAACTGGCAGAGTAAGTGCAGGTGCCACCTCCTCTATGTTGCAAGTCCGCATGGACTGAGTCCTCAACCATGCAGCAGCCGTCGATGGCGGCATGCCTCACTGTTTGTGTGGCCCTAAGGCTGTCTACACACCCAGTCTTGAGCAGCCGTTCTAGCCTCCCTTGCTGACTGAGGTCCCGTATGCTGCTGCTACCTGCAGGTGACCTTCCCAAAGGGGGGTCAGAGGTCGCATTGACATCAAGCTGCGTGCAGCCTTCCGAATCAGGCGCCACCCATTGCAGCTTGTTGGTGTTGTGTGGCTCAGCATCTGCAGCTGTCGGGTTGTTCACGTGCATGCCCCTCCTTGTCGGAGGGGGTGCAGTGCTGTACAAAATCTGTTGGTGGCTTGGGCAGTGGGCAAGCGGTGAAGCTTGCAGAACGACCCTGATTTTGTTGTTCTAGCAAAATGCATTGAAGGTTGTCACTGTTGCATGTATACTGCCTTTGGGGCCAGCAAAGCTTGCTGCTGTGTTGTACGCACATTGGTGTCACTGTACCCCATTCTGGGCAAGGGGCCATTGGAGCCAAAATGGGGCCGTTGGTGCCTACGCGCACAGGCCACAAGTCAGCCTCAATTGTGGTGTGTGGTCTTGCCCTAGTGAGTTGTGCATGGTGCCAGGGTGGCACGTCCATTTGGCCGGCGGATGGCAACTGCGCCCAGATCAGATGCGGGACCGGTGACAGCCGGTTTGTGAATTTGTCATGACGTCGTCCTGCACCTGTTTTGCCGGCTCTGCGGTGCCTCCATCACATAGGAAAGATCAATCATCATCGTTTGAGTGCGATCTGAGGCCTGGGCAGTGCTTCGCGACTATACTGCTCTGCTGTTTGTGCCAAGATCTGGGCTGCAGCAGAGGGCACTTCTGTATGTTGAACGCAAATGCAGTCTCGTTTGCACACATCTGATACTTATATCAAAGGCAATGTTTTGCAAGCCCCACAGCCCCAGCACAGCTGCATGCAGCAGGCGAGCATGACAGCTGGCAACAGTGCAAGCAAGATGGCAGCCAAGTGCTATTGCAGCACACACAGGAGTTGCTGGAGTCCGTCACCTGTCTGCAACGATATGGAGGAAGTACGGGGTCCCAGAAATGGGCTGATCAGGCGAAGCTGAGTTTCAGTGCAAGTGCAGTATCAGCGAGGCCCTTCCAGGCTGTTGGCCAATTGTGTGCCAGCAGGTAAGCAATGGGCATTGAGGAAGCATGCAGGAACGGTATTCACATGCTAGAAGATACTTGCAAGTTGACTGGTTCGGGATTGCAGCCACACAGCAGCTGTCTTGAAGACTTGTGACTTGCAGCAGGTCCCTAGCCTCTACGTGCCGACACATGCAGCATGTGACACCAGCAGCAGCAGCTGCATTGCAGACCCCAGCCCTAGCTAGCACACTATAGAGCCTTCTTGTCACAGAAGCAGCATGCACGGCACATTTCAGCAGCAACCAGTACCAATCAGGTGGCTGTGTTTTTCTGCCTGTCTGCAAGGTGGTTGATGCAAGCGCAGCAGCGCCTCACATTTGGGAGGTGTTGACAAGGCCATGTGCAGGCAACCAGTTGCAATATGGTGTTGCTTTGAACCACAAAGTAAGTCCAGCACAGCTGTCTCTAGCGCGCAGGACAGCATCAGTCGTTGGGCCACATGCATGTACAACCCCCCTTGCAAGTACAAGTGCTGTGCAACAGCAGAGCATTGCACGAGCTGTGCGGGCCAGCTGCAGCATGGGGTGGTGGCAATGTGCAGTACTAGATGCCTGCCAGACGCAGCAGATCTCTGCACGCATGCCAAACTGGCAGAGTAAGTGCAGGTGCCACCTCCTCTATGTTGCAAGTCCGCATGGACTGAGTCCTCAACCATGCAGCAGCCGTCGATGGCGGCATGCCTCACTGTTTGTGTGGCCCTAAGGCTGTCTACACACCCAGTCTTGAGCAGCCGTTCTAGCCTCCCTTGCTGACTGAGGTCCCGTATGCTGCTGCTACCTGCAGGTGACCTTCCCAAAGGGGGGTCAGAGGTCGCATTGACATCAAGCTGCGTGCAGCCTTCCGAATCAGGCGCCACCCATTGCAGCTTGTTGGTGTTGTGTGGCTCAGCATCTGCAGCTGTCGGGTTGTTCACGTGCATGCCCCTCCTTGTCGGAGGGGGTGCAGTGCTGTACAAAATCTGTTGGTGGCTTGGGCAGTGGGCAAGCGGTGAAGCTTGCAGAACGACCCTGATTTTGTTGTTCTAGCAAAATGCATTGAAGGTTGTCACTGTTGCATGTATACTGCCTTTGGGGCCAGCAAAGCTTGCTGCTGTGTTGTACGCACATTGGTGTCACTGTACCCCATTCTGGGCAAGGGGCCATTGGAGCCAAAATGGGGCCGTTGGTGCCTACGCGCACAGGCCACAAGTCAGCCTCAATTGTGGTGTGTGGTCTTGCCCTAGTGAGTTGTGCATGGTGCCAGGGTGGCACGTCCATTTGGCCGGCGGATGGCAACTGCGCCCAGATCAGATGCGGGACCGGTGACAGCCGGTTTGTGAATTTGTCATGACGTCGTCCTGCACCTGTTTTGCCGGCTCTGCGGTGCCTCCATCACATAGGAAAGATCAATCATCATCGTTTGAGTGCGATCTGAGGCCTGGGCAGTGCTTCGCGACTATACTGCTCTGCTGTTTGTGCCAAGATCTGGGCTGCAGCAGAGGGCACTTCTGTATGTTGAACGCAAATGCAGTCTCGTTTGCACACATCTGATACTTATATCAAAGGCAATGTTTTGCAAGCCCCACAGCCCCAGCACAGCTGCATGCAGCAGGCGAGCATGACAGCTGGCAACAGTGCAAGCAAGATGGCAGCCAAGTGCTATTGCAGCACACACAGGAGTTGCTGGAGTCCGTCACCTGTCTGCAACGATATGGAGGAAGTACGGGGTCCCAGAAATGGGCTGATCAGGCGAAGCTGAGTTTCAGTGCAAGTGCAGTATCAGCGAGGCCCTTCCAGGCTGTTGGCCAATTGTGTGCCAGCAGGTAAGCAATGGGCATTGAGGAAGCATGCAGGAACGGTATTCACATGCTAGAAGATACTTGCAAGTTGACTGGTTCGGGATTGCAGCCACACAGCAGCTGTCTTGAAGACTTGTGACTTGCAGCAGGTCCCTAGCCTCTACGTGCCGACACATGCAGCATGTGACACCAGCAGCAGCAGCTGCATTGCAGACCCCAGCCCTAGCTAGCACACTATAGAGCCTTCTTGTCACAGAAGCAGCATGCACGGCACATTTCAGCAGCAACCAGTACCAATCAGGTGGCTGTGTTTTTCTGCCTGTCTGCAAGGTGGTTGATGCAAGCGCAGCAGCGCCTCACATTTGGGAGGTGTTGACAAGGCCATGTGCAGGCAACCAGTTGCAATATGGTGTTGCTTTGAACCACAAAGTAAGTCCAGCACAGCTGTCTCTAGCGCGCAGGACAGCATCAGTCGTTGGGCCACATGCATGTACAACCCCCCTTGCAAGTACAAGTGCTGTGCAACAGCAGAGCATTGCACGAGCTGTGCGGGCCAGCTGCAGCATGGGGTGGTGGCAATGTGCAGTACTAGATGCCTGCCAGACGCAGCAGATCTCTGCACGCATGCCAAACTGGCAGAGTAAGTGCAGGTGCCACCTCCTCTATGTTGCAAGTCCGCATGGACTGAGTCCTCAACCATGCAGCAGCCGTCGATGGCGGCATGCCTCACTGTTTGTGTGGCCCTAAGGCTGTCTACACACCCAGTCTTGAGCAGCCGTTCTAGCCTCCCTTGCTGACTGAGGTCCCGTATGCTGCTGCTACCTGCAGGTGACCTTCCCAAAGGGGGGTCAGAGGTCGCATTGACATCAAGCTGCGTGCAGCCTTCCGAATCAGGCGCCACCCATTGCAGCTTGTTGGTGTTGTGTGGCTCAGCATCTGCAGCTGTCGGGTTGTTCACGTGCATGCCCCTCCTTGTCGGAGGGGGTGCAGTGCTGTACAAAATCTGTTGGTGGCTTGGGCAGTGGGCAAGCGGTGAAGCTTGCAGAACGACCCTGATTTTGTTGTTCTAGCAAAATGCATTGAAGGTTGTCACTGTTGCATGTATACTGCCTTTGGGGCCAGCAAAGCTTGCTGCTGTGTTGTACGCACATTGGTGTCACTGTACCCCATTCTGGGCAAGGGGCCATTGGAGCCAAAATGGGGCCGTTGGTGCCTACGCGCACAGGCCACAAGTCAGCCTCAATTGTGGTGTGTGGTCTTGCCCTAGTGAGTTGTGCATGGTGCCAGGGTGGCACGTCCATTTGGCCGGCGGATGGCAACTGCGCCCAGATCAGATGCGGGACCGGTGACAGCCGGTTTGTGAATTTGTCATGACGTCGTCCTGCACCTGTTTTGCCGGCTCTGCGGTGCCTCCATCACATAGGAAAGATCAATCATCATCGTTTGAGTGCGATCTGAGGCCTGGGCAGTGCTTCGCGACTATACTGCTCTGCTGTTTGTGCCAAGATCTGGGCTGCAGCAGAGGGCACTTCTGTATGTTGAACGCAAATGCAGTCTCGTTTGCACACATCTGATACTTATATCAAAGGCAATGTTTTGCAAGCCCCACAGCCCCAGCACAGCTGCATGCAGCAGGCGAGCATGACAGCTGGCAACAGTGCAAGCAAGATGGCAGCCAAGTGCTATTGCAGCACACACAGGAGTTGCTGGAGTCCGTCACCTGTCTGCAACGATATGGAGGAAGTACGGGGTCCCAGAAATGGGCTGATCAGGCGAAGCTGAGTTTCAGTGCAAGTGCAGTATCAGCGAGGCCCTTCCAGGCTGTTGGCCAATTGTGTGCCAGCAGGTAAGCAATGGGCATTGAGGAAGCATGCAGGAACGGTATTCACATGCTAGAAGATACTTGCAAGTTGACTGGTTCGGGATTGCAGCCACACAGCAGCTGTCTTGAAGACTTGTGACTTGCAGCAGGTCCCTAGCCTCTACGTGCCGACACATGCAGCATGTGACACCAGCAGCAGCAGCTGCATTGCAGACCCCAGCCCTAGCTAGCACACTATAGAGCCTTCTTGTCACAGAAGCAGCATGCACGGCACATTTCAGCAGCAACCAGTACCAATCAGGTGGCTGTGTTTTTCTGCCTGTCTGCAAGGTGGTTGATGCAAGCGCAGCAGCGCCTCACATTTGGGAGGTGTTGACAAGGCCATGTGCAGGCAACCAGTTGCAATATGGTGTTGCTTTGAAC
This sequence comes from Desmodesmus armatus, assembly GCA_007449985.2. NCBI lineage: Eukaryota > Viridiplantae > Chlorophyta > Chlorophyceae > Sphaeropleales > Scenedesmaceae > Desmodesmus > Desmodesmus armatus. The sequence continues at coordinate 9,458 of VIIQ02000321.1, forward strand.
CACAAAGTAAGTCCAGCACAGCTGTCTCTAGCGCGCAGGACAGCATCAGTCGTTGGGCCACATGCATGTACAACCCCCCTTGCAAGTACAAGTGCTGTGCAACAGCAGAGCATTGCACGAGCTGTGCGGGCCAGCTGCAGCATGGGGTGGTGGCAATGTGCAGTACTAGATGCCTGCCAGACGCAGCAGATCTCTGCACGCATGCCAAACTGGCAGAGTAAGTGCAGGTGCCACCTCCTCTATGTTGCAAGTCCGCATGGACTGAGTCCTCAACCATGCAGCAGCCGTCGATGGCGGCATGCCTCACTGTTTGTGTGGCCCTAAGGCTGTCTACACACCCAGTCTTGAGCAGCCGTTCTAGCCTCCCTTGCTGACTGAGGTCCCGTATGCTGCTGCTACCTGCAGGTGACCTTCCCAAAGGGGGGTCAGAGGTCGCATTGACATCAAGCTGCGTGCAGCCTTCCGAATCAGGCGCCACCCATTGCAGCTTGTTGGTGTTGTGTGGCTCAGCATCTGCAGCTGTCGGGTTGTTCACGTGCATGCCCCTCCTTGTCGGAGGGGGTGCAGTGCTGTACAAAATCTGTTGGTGGCTTGGGCAGTGGGCAAGCGGTGAAGCTTGCAGAACGACCCTGATTTTGTTGTTCTAGCAAAATGCATTGAAGGTTGTCACTGTTGCATGTATACTGCCTTTGGGGCCAGCAAAGCTTGCTGCTGTGTTGTACGCACATTGGTGTCACTGTACCCCATTCTGGGCAAGGGGCCATTGGAGCCAAAATGGGGCCGTTGGTGCCTACGCGCACAGGCCACAAGTCAGCCTCAATTGTGGTGTGTGGTCTTGCCCTAGTGAGTTGTGCATGGTGCCAGGGTGGCACGTCCATTTGGCCGGCGGATGGCAACTGCGCCCAGATCAGTGGGTTCGGAAATGTTTTCCCACCCCCGCACGTACACACAAACTAGAGACATATGGCTATCAGGAACTGTGCTTAAGTCGTGGCGAAAGTGTTTGTATGACGAGTTATAGCAATTTACGGATGGCCCTCCCCACGCTCTGCGTCCGAGAGCCTTTTACAGCTTCTGGGGCTCTGGCAGGGCCAGCTGAGCCTCGGAAAATAATTTCTGTTGTTTTTTGGGCTTGCGGCCGTGCCTGCTGAGGGTCTGATTGTCTTTTTGATGCTGCTGTGCAGCTTTCTGCTGCTCTGCCTGACTTGCTTTGGCTTCTGTGTGCCACACGATTCCATAGTCTGTTTTCGACAGGGACTAAAGTTGAGGACATCGATGCATCTGTTTTTGTAAGGCAGCACCCCTCTGTGCTGCAGTAATTTTGTAAAAGTGTGTGTGTAGTGTGCAGTGCTGCCCAGTTTCTCCTGCTTAGAATGCCTGATCAGGCACCGGCACTGGTCAAAGTGTGACATTCAAACATCTGTTACTTCAACGGTTTCAACGGCCTGCTCTGTGCTCAGTGCCAGCTGGCCTGCCAGGCACTACAGGGTGTAGGAGCAGTAGGAAAGAAACAGCTTGCGAGGCTTTGGTCAGCGCAGGACACGCACGGTGAAAATAGCAGCCCCAGCTGTCTGGAAAAACATTTCCGAACCCACTGGATGCCTTCCCTGACCTCAACGACCCTAAAAAGATGGAGGCTGTCAAGCAGGCTGTCAAGAGCGCCCTCAAGCTCGACAGCAGCTACCCACTGGCCAACATCAACGTCTGGCTGCAGTCCGAGCAGGATGTCCCTACACCTGCACCGGTACCAACGCGCCGCCTGCGCGCCGACAACAAGGTCTGTCTGCGGAGGTTAACGCCCTTCTAATTTCACATACGCACTGTTCAGGGGCAACACGCCTGTGCCGGTACGTGAAACATTGCGTGAAACGGTCAGCACCCTTTCCTGAAGGTGGGGCTCTGAGTGATTTGAATGATGACAGCGTGTGGCGCACACATATGTTCACTTGTGCGCTTGCCAAGCGCGCTCAGTGAGCGCTTCTGAGCTTGTGACTTAACTATGTGATGCCTGCAGGTCCACGTGGTCGTGCTGGGCTACTCCCTGATCAGGAACGTCCAGCTGCCTCCTGTAGCTGAGCTGAACGCCCTTATGGACGACCCAGAGCTCAAGGGATCTGTTGCCAACAAACTGGCAGACGCTGGCTTTGTTGCTGAGGAGGAACTTGGACGGCTTCAGGTGTGTCTGGCTTGATAGACAAATCTGCATGTTCCACCCACACCCTCTCTCCGCGAGGCTCTCGTTCTCTCTCCCCCTCGCTCACCCTCAAAAAGAAGAAGAAGGGGTTACAGGGCGACACACGCAGCTACGCTGCAACGACATACAGCATCGGAAGGGAAACAAGGATCCTCTCTCAACTCTCATGCCTTGACCATGGTGGCTCCGTGAGCACAGTGCAGCCTACAACCCGCCAGGTGTGTGTGTGCAAGGCATGATCATGCGTGTTGACCAACTGGCTTCACTGCAGGTGATTGTCACAACTACAAACAAGGTCCAGCAGGTGGTTCAGGCCCTCTCAGGGGTGGTGAATGAGGAGGCGACACTTCTCCTGGCCCTGTTCGTGCCCATCGGTGAGTGCATTGGGGGCCTTTTTTGTGATGTTTGCAAGCGCAACTGTGTTCATGGGCTGCCTTGCTTCATGCGAATCACCCAAGGCAACACCAGGCAGGCCCTGCCGGGCAGATAGGCGCAATTGCTGCTGACAGCTGCACACGGGCCATACCCGGGGTTGACAATGAGGCGTTGACAATGACCGGGTTGACAATGAGGCGCTCATTGTAGTAGTTGCTTTGTGATGTCTCATGAGGGTTCATCCATGCAGCGCATATCAATGCTCACAAGTTTTTGGGTGGGCAAATACAATGCATTTGTCATGACAGGGTCCCACGCATCCATCGTGTAGTGGTGATGCATGTTGCGTGCTGCAGGTTCCAGGAACTGTCGTGGCACCTGGTCAGCCTGGTCCGCCTGCAACGTCACATGTGGTGACGGCTACAGGAGCAAGACCTTCACAGTAACCTCACCTGCAAGGAACGGAGGCACTTGCGAGGAAATGGCCAATGATGGCGTCCGCTGGGAGGGGTGTCTTGGCGATGCCGTTGGCTACACCAATGCGCCTGCTTGTGACGAGTGCCGCGAAGGTTACGGTCGTGTGGATGAGAATGGTGCGGAATGTCAAGAGTGTCTTGTCGGCACCTTCTCTGAAGGAGGACCGGCGAACAGCACCAACTGCACGCCATGTGGCGAGGGTCGCTCTACCAGAGGCCCCGGGGCCAGCCGCTGCGGTAAGGCGCCACATGCTATCCCTGATGGACTTTGATTAACCAAAATTACAAGTCAGCATGCTGCGTGCCAGAGGCCAGTCACTGCGTCCACCGGCGGGGCGATTGCAAGTGTGCTCCGTCTTGGCCCAGAAGCAGCAGCCATGCTTCAACCCTTGCCTTGCCCGACATCATGCAGGATGTCCTTTGGGCTGCTGCGCAAGCCGGCCATGCATGTTTGTCCATGATTGCTGGTGAGGCCAAAACGTTGGCGGTCTTGTCTGCTGATGCGCTGCGTTGCAGTTTGTGCTGCTGGCTATTGGCCTCCCCCAAACAAGCGCCGCTCTTTGACAGTGACTTATTGCGATGATTGTGGCAAGGGTCAGTACTCGGATGTCGGCGCCGCGGATTGCACTGACTGCCCCCTCGGGTGGACCACTCCCATGGAGGGAACTCCTGGAGTTGATGCTTCCGTGTGCACAGGTTGGTTTCAACCAGCAACCTTCACACCTCTCCCACTGTGATGCCACAGCCCGGCTGTAGTACAAGGTGCCTCCCTCATACATGTGCACACTCCGAGTGTGCGGCACATGGCAGGCTGTCCAGAGTGTGATGTGACAAGGCATGTGCAATGTTCATGATAGCATGACGTCTGTAGCATGACTGGCGGGAACTAAACTGCTTCCGAGTTTGTCTTACCTGTGCAGTGTGCAAGGGTGGCTACCAGCGCTCGCCAGAGGGCGATTGCACGGCATGTGCCCAAGGCTTCTACTCTGCTGACAATGGTACCTGCATTGAGTGTCCCTTTGGCAGGACCACGAGTGGCAACACAACGTCTGGTAGCACTGACACAGTATGCACAGGTGATGATAAGCTTAGAGCCAGTTGACTCACCGCAGTGTAGCTGTGTTTCGTTCCCTTCAGCTTGGCCACCACAGCATGGCCTGCCTGCTTGCTCACATGCATGCATGTCTTGCTTGCAGCTGTGAAGTCCAGACACTTCACGCCAATCACTTGGCTTGATCCAAATGCATGACCACCCACTGGCATCTTGTGTCACCAAGCCTTGGTCTTTGAGTCCTTATCACCATGTATATGCCGCCAAGCAAGCGCTGCGATGTGGGAACATGCAACCAGAGTCATGTGTGCTGGTGTCTGCATTATCTGCAGAGTGTGCTACTGGCTACGGCGACGATGGCTGCAGGAAATGCGCTCAAGGTTACTGGACCACCGCAGAGGATGGTACCCCTAATGCTACTTACCCCTGCGTAAAATGCCCAGCAGGCAGCACCAACATGGGAACTGGAGGCCACGGACCTGATGCTACCACTGCATGTCCAGGTAGGCTGTTCAATCCTGCATGCAGTCCTGTTGGTTTGGTCAGCCTGACCACGGTTCATTCAGGGAGGGGAGGTTGATACAGATGAAGTAGCCTGGAATAGTCCAGCTTCTCGATTACTTTTGCCTTTGCGCATCAGATTGAGGAGGGAGGGGTGCTGCTGCAGATAGAACACAACGTGAAAGCCAGGCTTTTGAAGGCTGCACATTGTCAACAGGTGTCCGACATTGGCCACAAGTTGTGGCCAATGTACTGAGGTTATGGTCCTGGGGCCAGCAAATGCCACCGACAGTGTCAATGCTCCATGAATTTCATCTGGCTTCGATGTGCATTCACATCCATGTCTGAACTGCAGACCTCACACATCTTCTGGAAGTGAGGCACATTGGGTTGAAGTATTGACCCTGTTCTCAATTGCAATGCTTTTCTTTCCTCTCAACTGGCCCTGTTACCCACTGCACTGCTTTACAACCTGCACTGCAGCCTGCCTGGGCAACCCCGAGGACACCCTGGCCAATGGCACTTTCGACTGTGGTGAAGCAACAGGTGACACTTGCGTGTGCATTGCGACATGCCAAGAAGGTTTGATTGGCAACCCGAAGGCGAGTTGCAACGGTGGCAGTTGGGGCGAAGTGTCTGATACTTGTCGGCCAGGTGCGTACTGCTGACCCCATGACAACCTACAATTGGGTTTTGTTCAGGGTTAGTTGCAAAGTGGGGTCATGCTGTCATGCACATGCTCATATGGCGCAGGCTGGCTGGCCAGTTGTATCAGTGCCTTACATAGAGGCTCAGACACACAAGCAGACTAAGACAGAAGGCACTGGCTGTAGAGGAGCTCATGGCTTGTGTTCATTGCTGCAACAGGGTGCGTTGGGGGCCCTTCCAGCCCCCACGCCACATTCGACGAATGCATGTATGAAGGAGAGATAGGGGTTGAATGCACTGGCGCCTGCTCTCCTGGTTTCACTCATACCAACGGCGTGCCCAAGGCAAATTGCACAGCAGATGGGTGGACGTACCATGGTGGCACATGCAATGGTAAGTAGGCATGAACTTGCTGCGGTGAGACAAGCTGGCTTCAAACTGCAGATGCAAGACATCAGGGATTCATTAGTTAGTGTGTATTGGAATTCTGGGCCCAATCGTGCAACACGCATTCTGGGCTGCATTCCATGCGGTAAGGCACCGGCCCTGCCAATTCGGGAATGAGCGTGCTTATAAGCACCGTCACAGATTGCGTCGCGAAGGTCTCTCAGCTGTAGCAGGCAGGTCTGCATCCGTTGTGAAGAATGCCCAGCAGGCAGAACCAACAATGCAAATGGAGGCCACGGGCCCGATGGCACCTCTGCATGTCCAAAGTAAGCTGTTCATCACTGCATGCATGCTGATAAAATTCAAAATTTGAAAGGTCTGGCATTGTGACTGCCTGCGGTGAGTATGCCACTGCCTCCATGCACGCACGCACACACAAGCTCAGCCACAAGTGCTGGTACATAACCTACAGTCCTGACCATGCATGGGAGCCTGGAAAAGGGCCGATATGTCTGTAGGGATGAGCAGCGGTGGCACGTGCGGATCTGCACACCGCTTAGAGCCTCTCATCAAAGGTCCAATCACTCAGTTGCTTGCCTGGTCATGCGGGCTGCCAGTTGTCGTGCTTCACAGGTGTAACTTGTAATTTGACTTGATGCCATCAATTGCTGGCCAGCAGCATTTGCTGGGCTCGACGCACTTCAGGTTTGTGGGTGCACATCCGAGTTGACAAGTGTGCTGCTGCCTGTCATGCCTGCACTGTGCAGAGTGTGCTCCCGGCTTCTACTATGACGGCACAAACTGTGTGAAGTGCTCGCCTGGGTTCTACGGTGCTGGCGGCGATGTCAATTTTGCCATGGCTTGTACGAAGTGCCCTGATGCCAACCACACTTCCGCTGAAGGGTCGGACGACTTGGCTGATTGCGGTGAGTGCATTGCGCATGTACAGCATAAAACATGGCACCATTGCACCAGCCACAAGCCCCGGTCTACCCCTTGTCAGCTGAAAGTGCATGCGGGGATCCAGGAAAGGTTGAAGAGCTTGCCTGTTTGAGTCACGTGTTTCTGAGTAGGGGCGTGGTGAAAGCACAGCAATGACTGTCAGCTGCAGATTGCCAAAATTGTAGATATGGTGATACAAAGCCGTTGAACCCTGATCCCAAACAGGGCCACAGACAGGCTTAGACGCGGCAGCTAGGGGCCCTGCCCCACCAGAATACTGCAGTACGACCAAGGCGTGTGCTGTGGGCCCCATGCCAAGCACTGGGAGGGTCATGCATGATGGTGCCCTGGGTCAATATGGGGGGGAGGTTGTTACAAGTAGATACTTTCACCGCAAAGCGGTACTCTCTACACTTGATCGACTGGGTAAGCCAAAGACGCACACCTGAACCGAGGGAACCTGCAAAGACACGTCAGACAAGACCAGCCCCCAAAAAAAAACACACAGACATGGCAACTGCCACACACACCGAGTATAGTATCGTGCTTTCAAGACTCAGTTGTAAATCTGCAGTCTACACATACCGTGCACGCACACACATGGGTCAGTCCTTCAAGCATATCAGAAACACTGTTGTACAACTAACACATCAAAGCCAGCACAACACCTTCTGAGCTAACACGCAAAGCAGTACCCACAGGGTGGCAACTACAAGTGCCCCTACCGCGACTCCCAACACATCTACTGAGCCCATTGTTGATGGGCTGACCCTGCGCCGCAAGCAAGCTGGGTATGGCATGGCGGCCACATAACCCAAGGGCTGCAGCGCAGGGCGGACTCCAAACAGGTTACCTTTCCCCAACAGGTAGCGCCTGTATACGTCCATGGCCGCGACACAGTGGGCCAGCTGACGCTGCTGAGGAGCACCAAATACACTCTGCATGCACTGCTGAGCGGAGTTGGCCACACTGAATGCAAACAACGAGGCATATTTGTCCCGGATGTGGTCATACGCTGGGCATTCCCAAATAAAGTGCTGCAAGTCTTCTGGCCTATCACCCCCGCACCTAGTCAGCATAGTGGCAGGCCACTCGGGCCGCAACCCCCTGCCACTGCACAGTGGGCATGAGCGCCCGCGTTCCTCGGCACCTGGCCCGTGCAAGCGCCCATATAGGTGGTGCCGACCAAGCCGGTACCGCCCTAAGCATCGAAGGACCCCCCTAGGCAAACACAAGTGCAGAAACTTGGGAGCATTGTCCCTACTGTGGACTGTATCTGCATCCAACTCATGCACCCAAGCAGCATGCGTCCTAACATGGGTGCCATCTGATACACCTTCTCTAGGGTCGTTGCTAGCGGCAATGACCGCATGCCAATGAGCCGCCTGATACCGCAGGGCGGCTTGCATCACTCCCTCTTTGGTGATAGTGATGCTCTTGACAGAGTCGACAGTGACTCCTGGTACCCCTGAGCGCCATTGGTCCCCTGATACAAACCCTATCTCTTCCAACCCCTGCAACAAGTGGTAAGTCCAACAAGTTGTGCACCCATGCAACATGAGGCCTATGTCGGCGAGCCAAACCTGGTGAGCCAACCGTGCTGACTCCATAGCGGCCAGCTTGGCCCACCAACTGGCTGCCAGAGATAGCCACCGACATGGTAGAGAGGCCCGGTGGGTTTCACGAAGCAATACATCACGGCTAGTCTTGGGGTGTGCTCCATAAAGCTCCCGCAAAAAGAGGAAATGAACATCGTCAGCCTTGCACATGCGACCACTGTAGCTGTCAGTCAGCCACTTAGGGCACATCAGAGGCCCCCAAATATGTGCCCCATAGGACAACACTGGTTCAACTAAGATGTCGAACATCCTTAGACGCATGTCGCCCTGGGAGATGTGATGCAGTCTGAGCAAGTGCAGCAGCCCCAGCATGGCCTTGCGCCCCTTCACTGCCAGCTCGTGGCTGGCAGTGTTGAAGCCTTGTGTCGCGTGAAGCTGCACTCCCAGATACGTACATGTCTCCACGTACCGTAACGGCTGTCCCCTGTACATCAACACGTCCGTAGGGCACGGAACACGCGGCCGGCGGAACACCATAACATGTGTTTTATCAATGTATCAATGTATCAATGTATCAATATGACAAGGAGAACCAGCTGAAAGCACTGTCTGCCAGGCTGCAGCGCGCATTGGCTGCAGCCTGCAGGCGGGAAGAAGCGGTGTTTGTTGGGAGAGGAGGTTGTGACCCCAGGCATTCATTGTGAAGTGCATGCTGGGGTTCTTCAAGTTGGCCTGGGTGTGCCAAGTTGGCCTGGGTGTGCAACCGTTGAGCGGTGTAGATGCAGCTGAGTCAACCCCAAGGGAGCCCTACTTCAACAGAGCGGGTGCCAGATAATTAAAAATCCTGATTGCCGTTGGGAATGGGGGTTTGCTTACACCGTATGGTGAGAGACGCAACATACACGGGTATGTGTTGTGTCTCTCTCCTTCCAGCTGGGGCAGACAGATCAATGTCACCCCAGGTGCACAGCTGCCAGCACGTGGGTTAATCATATTGTTTTCACGGCAGAATACATGAAATTCCTGTTATCTGTTGGATGCAGGTCATGCAGAAGCCCACGAGACTGTCTCAGACAGTCACAGTGACTGTTCATATGATCGGTCTGACTGGGCCTATTACTGCTGCTGCTGCTGCTGCTGCACTGCTGCGGTCTGTGTTGCTGGCTATCAGGCTGAAGCAGGCACCTGCACGCCGTGTGACAAGGGGTATTTCTCTGCTCAGAATGGCACTTGCATTCTCTGCCCTCTTGGGAAGACCACTACAGGCGACAAGACCTCTGGAAGTGATGACACCGCTTGCTCAGGTGATTGGCTAGTCACTGACTTAGCGCTAGCGCTACCAGTAGCGCTAACAGTCATGCTCACACCACCTGACCTGCACCTTTTTTGAATGCACGCTCAGCCTGAGCTTGGGGGAAGGCTTCCCCCAAGCAGAACATGCCGCACCTGCCCAGCACAGTATGTACGTACCCCGGATGGCTCGACAGCCAACTGCGCCTGCAGGTGTCAGGCGACACGCTGCAGGTGTCAGGCGTGTCGCTGTGGCGGGGCTTTGCCTCTGGCCTCCCAGGCCTGCGGCAGTTGGGGTCTGCCTCATCAGTGTGTGTGTGTGTGTGTGTGTGTGTGTGTGTGTGTGTGTGTGTGTGTGTGTGTGTGTGTGTGTGTGTGTGTGTGTGTGTGTGTGTGGTGTGTGTGTGTGTGTGTGTGTGTGTGTGTGTGTGTGTGTGTGGTGTGTGTGGTGTGTGTGTGTGTGTGTGTGTGTGTGTGTGTGTGTGTGTGTGTGTGGTGTGTGGTGTGTGTGTGTGTGTGTGTGTGTGTGTGTGTGGCCAGCAGATGGGGGTCTGCCCGACGCTGAAGCTTTGCTGCAGAGCACTTACTGCAACCCTCGAGGAGGGTGTTGCTGCCATCATGCCACAAGGTGCATCCGCATGTGCCATATGCCGTGCTTGTTCGCCGATGCTGAAGCTGCCACATCTTGAATGCTGTTGCTGCCTGTGCTGCCTGTGCATAGTCTGCCTCCCTGGCTACGCGGGTGCTGACTGCACCGAGTGCCTCGTGGGCTCTTGGTCAGCGGGAGGCACTGCGAGTGCATCACTGGCTTGCACAGCATGTGGTGAGAACATGACCACTGCTGGCAACACGGCGACGTCAGCCACAGACTGTGGTGAGTGCCGCACCTGCTAGGCAGCCACGTTGACGTCAAACAGTGGCTGCACCATCACACTGAGCGTGTATGGCAAGATGCAAGTTGCCGCTCAATCTACTTCAGAAGGTGTTGCCAACACCCAGGACGGTGCTGGGCTCTACCCTGCCAGTGGAATTTTCTTTTGGTGTGTGTTGGGGAACCAACCGGGTGGTTGTGAGCCCAGGGGCTCATCATGAAGTGCATGTTGGGGTTCTCGGCCCAATCCTGCAACAAACATTCTGGGCTGCATGCCATGCGTTGCGGCAACGGTCCCGTTGGAGCTGAGTGTGCTTACACCATCACAGATCGTGTTTATCATCTTGATTAGCTGTAGCAGGCAGATCTGCGTCACCCCAGCAGGTGCACAGCCATCATCATGATGTTTGACCATGATGTCCACCAGTAATCAGCATGTGGCCTCACGCCGTGATGCTTGAACCCGCCTGTTGGCTGCAGCTCATGCGGACGCCTATAAGGTCAAGTTGTGCCGGTCAACATTGCAGGCCCTGGCTGAGCCTACTGTTGCACCATGCTGCTGCTGCTGCATTGTTGCTGCAGTCTGTATGGCAGGCTATCAGGCTGGATCAGAAGCAGGGACCTGCACGCCGTGCGATAAGGGTTCCTACTCTGCTCTGAATGGCACTTGCACAGTCTGCCCTCTTGGCAAGACCACCATCAGCGACAAGACCTCTGGAACAAATGACAACGCTTGCTCAGGTTAGTGGCTACCAGTCACGCTCGCGCAACCTGACCTGCAAGAATTTCTGCGCAGTCTTGTGACATGTCAATGCAAAATCAGTGCTCAACATGCGGCACAGTCTGCACCTGCCCAGCACGGTATGCCCGTACCCCATGGGTGACTCAACGGCCTACTGCACCGCATGCACTTTTGGCTATACCACCACCACCACCACTGGCAATATGTCCGCAGCCGCCTGCACGTGTATGGACCTTTCCAGCAGGGCATGGTGCAAGCCTTGCACCCCCTTGTTGAACACCCCCTCCCCCTGTTTCCAGAAATCAAAAATCACCGGGGGGGGGGGTGTTTTGGGTGTGTTGCAGGTCTAGAACTCAGCAGATCTGACGTTCAAGCTGCTACATCAGGGGCTGTACACTGTTGCTGACAACAGATGCTGATCAAACTGACCACTGTGTTGCTTCTGCTGACAAGACAAGCATGACATCGGCATCACATATCCGCATGGTGCCTCCATTTGCAGAGGCACCTAGCCAGACATGTCTTGGAAGCTGTACACTCCTAAGCAGACTGTGCTTAGGAGTGCTTATGATGTCGGGCATCATAAAATTCCTTGCAGTAGGAGGGCCACTAAACAGTTTTATTGCTTGACATGTCCCTTTCGCAGTGTGTGCGCCTGGCTACATCACCCCCAGCTGCAATGTATGTGATCAAGGCTACTGGACTTCCTTAGGTCCCCCTAGCCTCGGAGATCCCTGCAAGCAATGCCCAGCAGGCTTCACCACCCCCGGCAGCGGAAGGGTTGGGGCCAACGAAGTGTCAGCATGCTCAGGTGCGCTGCTTACTGCAGAAAGAGTGGGGCAGTTGGACCAAACAGGCAACCAGAACCCTGAGGGTGTGGTAGATTTCTATGGCTGTGGTCTCATCAAGAACATTCAAACTGAAAGTGCGAGCAACAGCTATGCGTTGGGCCAACACCAGCAGCAGTACAGTATGTAACCATGGTAACAGCTCTCAACCCAAGTGCGCTGACATATCAGACCACTCATGTGCACATATATTTGTGCTCAGCGGCTGCGCGGCATCCTCATTTAAATCCTAAACTACTTGACTGTACCATCTTTGTTGGCACCTTACACCCGGACAGAGTTCTGTGCTCTTGGGTAGTGTGGCTCCATGCGGAGCATGGACAGCCCTGGCAGCCCGGACATACCCGTACCATGACCAGGTCGGGTCCTTCAGAGGCATGCATTTCATTTGAAAGCTGTGCCGTGTGAGTGTGTCCCGAGCCTCTCTAGGAGGCGTTACGTCGGCATGAGTCAACACCTTACTCAGCTGTGGTGTACTGCTTGATGTCTGCAGTATGCGTGGAAGGCTACGGCTATCCCACTTGCGCTCCTTGCACGGGCTCGTACTATTCCCCAGGTGGCACCATTCCTTGTCAATTCTGCGATCCGGCCTCGAACGAACTCGTGGACAACTATCACTGCGGTAAGGGGCCCAAACTGCAGTGACGTCAATCCATGTTTGTTTGGTGATGGCAATTCCACAGCCTTTGCAAGATGCATAATGGCACCGCCGCGGCTATTGAATAGCTGCCATGTCACGAGTCCCTAGGTCACAGACTGCCGCAGGACAACAAAGATGTCAGAAGTTTGTCAACCAGCCCTGATCTTTAATGAGTGACAGCTGGCATGGTTATGTCATTACAGTCCCAAACATTATGTCGCTTGTTGGCATTGCAGAGCCAAAGCCAACGCCCATGCGGTAGGCCAAGCCAACCGTCCACACCGAGCAACTTTTTTCAGCAGTGAGTTGCAACCCGCACCAGCACTTGATGTTCTCTCGTAGCAGCAAAGTTTTGGGTATGCTGACAGCAGCGTTGATGTTGTGTGTTGCGGCAAAATGCCTTGGATTCAATTGGGAGATTGTTACTCCATTGTCAACAACAGCCTTGCCAAGCAGTGCTGTTGTGGGGCTGACAGTGCCGCTGGATTGTGCCAGCAAACAGTTACATCGGGTGATGTGCTGCTGCACCTCGTGTCACGCTCTGAACATTCCAAACTGGATGGATGCAGATGGCTGTTTTGGACACTCTCAAGTAGACAACTTGAGCTGAAAGTGTCAGCCAGGTGCCAACGACATTGTTGTAACATCAAAAAGGCACCAGTGCGCATTCAATGATGCAACCACGACAAGACGCTGCCTCAAGTAATCACAAGATGTACTTGCTCAGGTCATCCTGCTGCAGCAAGCTTTGCAGCTTGTCCCTTACATCCTGCTTGTCAACGACATGCCTGTAGAAATATTCCTCCAACTCTGCGTACATTTGCAGCTGCTCCGATCGTGGCTTTGAATCAAGCTCTCTAACTTTCTTGAAGATCTCCTCCCCATCGATTTGGTAAGCATCCGGACCCGTGAACGCATTTGCTGTTTCTTCAGCGTTTGGGTCAACGAGCGGATCCTCAACATCAGCGACTTTGTCGGGTGCTTCGAAGCTGATGTCCTCCACCAGACGTTCCAGCACCGTGTGTAGCCGCCGTGCGCCAATGTTCTCAACCTGCAGCGGTCGACGAGCGCGGCGCATCGTTAGTGGCTTGAAAATTGAAAACGTGCCGCCCTTGCGCTGTATTGGAGCTTGTTAGGCCAAACAGCCCCGTCTGATGATCACAAACAGCGCCCACCACTTTCAACCGATCGGTTGCGACCGACTTCCGGCAAGCTGGCAACAACAGATCAACATGACTTGCGGAAGTCCAACACGGCATATGTTATGTCGGTTCAAAGCCAGCTCACCTCCTTGTTGAGCTGCTCTGCCATGGCAGCAATCTCCTTGATGGCATCAGGAGTGAACTCAAGCTTCACCCCCTCACAGCCCAACAGCCGCTGTGGCAGCATACAGAAAACATCCGGCAACCATTGTCACTGTCTGGAATCCGCTGCTTTCTTTTGAGTGACAAATGTATGGCACTTCCTTCAACAGTCAGTAAGTGCTGCACGCTGAGAAAAGTGCAGGGTCGCTGCAACTGCAAGCCCAGACCAGTGCAAATGCCTGTGCATAACAAGCGACACATCCACTCAACACTAGTACAACAGCACAGTGACCACACTAGTAAACAGCACCTCACAATGCAGGCAGCAGCAGGCATGAGTGTCAGTGCCTGGTTGCCCACCAGCAGTGACACATGCTGTTGCCCCACACACCTGCTGCTGATATATCATGCTGCACTCTGGCTCTGTCAGTATGCGCTCAAAGTCAGCGGCAGTCAGGCCACGTAGCTCAACACGAATGGGCAGCCGACCCTGCACCAGCAGCAAGGACAGACAACAGCTGTGAGCAGCCAGTCACTCAAACAATGAAGGCAGACTTGCATGCTCCGTGCCAGCCAACTGCCAGCACTCTGTAACAGCCTGGCACGCACGGCTTGCACCTACCAGTGCTTTTGCCACAAAAGGCTTGAGGGTAGCACTGAGTGGTTCAAATCAGATACCTCACACTGGGAATGACGTCACGTCAGCAGCCTCAACCTGCTTCAAGTCGGCACACGCTGTCCCGACAGGCTGTTTCAGGTGAGGGATTGCGTTTCAGTCACTGTGACATACTAGTTAGTAGGTTTTGAGTCCCTTTCCACCCATAAGCTTGCACCTCCACAGGGTGCTGCTGTTGTGCTCAGCAGAGCCCTGTGACTATTGACTGTAACACAACTGAGGCACCCTCAGGCTGCCTCACCTGCAGCTGGTCTTTGCTAACATAAGCAGTGGGTGTGTTGAGCATAGAGGATACAAATGTAGCTAGCAAGTAGGCGACATACCATTCACATGTAGAAGGTTCTATGGTGTGTATGCAGCTTGTTTGCTGACTGTCCCAACGGCTGTGAGTTGGGCTAGGCTGGCTGGCTGGCTGGCTGGCTGGCTGGCTGGCTGGCTGGCTGGCTGGCTGGCTGGCTGGCTTCGCTGGTACTGCAACTGTGATGGCAACTTACGTGCTGTCACCAGAAGTGACACCTGGTGCAGAGACCGACATTTGAAAGGTGTACATATCAAAGCCACAAACATAAACCAAAATAGAAGCCCCCTTGCCCCACCTGCAATTCAGCCATCATGTCACTGGGCTTTGCTGACGTGAAGGCTCCACTGGCAATGAACAGGATGTGGTCTGTGGCCACTGCGCCGTGCTTGGTGTTGATGACACTGCCCTCGATCAGGGGCAGCAGGTCACGCTGGACACCCTCGGCACTGGGGTCAGAGCCTGATGACGCAGCAGCAAAAACAACAAAGATGACGCAGCAGCAGCAGCAACAGCAGCAACAGCACCACAAAATTTCATGGAAGGGTGTGGTGTGCCTGGCGGCGCTGCAGCCAAGCACTACCTGATACTGCTGACCTGTACGTCCCAGAGACGGTCTGGGGGCTTGGAGGCTGTGCAAGCTGGCCCCTTGGCTTGTTCGGAGACAGAAAAAACTGCTGTGGCAGCCTCTGGCAAAGCTGCTGAACGGCGCAGATGGGAAAGCATCGCAGAGATGCATGGAGACCATGTGACGTCTACGCACCATGCCTGATTGCTCCTGATGGGTTGACGATCTTGTCAATCTCATCGATGAACACGATGCCCTCCTGTTCAGCCACACGCAGCTGCAGGTGAGCAGGCAAATCCGCAGGCAGGCAGGTGGGCGGGCGACCAGGCAAGTGGGTGGGCTGGCAGGCACACAACATCATAGACATGATGAACGACAGCAGTTCAGCAAGTGGCATGGATCCAGTCGTATTGAACAATTATCCCTTGCTGATGCACAATTGCCGGGACCCCCAATCAGTTCTCACCGCCTCCTTGGCTAGAGCCTCCTGTGGCAGCAGTGCGTCAGCTTCCACCACGCACCCGCGCTGAACCAGTGCAGCCTGTGGACAGCTCCGTTCAGCGCTACATTTCATACTGACTTCAACTTGTCCTGCCCCCCCCCCTCCTCCCCGCCCCCAGCTCCTCCACCTTAGCCAGTGCGTCCTGTGGCAGCAGTGTCCCCCCCCCCACCCCAACCCCAGGCCTGCCCTTCCATAGCTGTAAAAGTCCCCCCCCCCCCCGCCCCCTCAAGAACCCCATTCCCAAACCCCATCCTCACCGCCTCTTTAGCCAGTGCCTCCTGTGGCAGCAGTGCCTCAGCCTCCCCACCCTGAACCAGTGCACCAGCGCAGCCTGTGGGCAGGTGCGCTTTGTGCTGACCCCATAGTCACTACTTCTCCCCCCCCCCCTCGCACCCCTCTCCCCCCCCCCCCCACCCCGTCCTCACCACCTCCTGGTCTGCATCCCCCCCCCCCCCTCATATTCTCATAACATATTCTCACCGCCTCTTTGGCCAGTGCCTCCTGTGGCAGCAGTGCCTCCGCTTCCACATCCTCCAGGATCTTGCGCGCCTCAGACACCGTCATACCCCGACGCTCACTGCCGCCAGGAGGTATAGCACCTGCACACAGCATGACGAGGCGAAGCCCACGTCAGCAAGCTATGGCTGTGACTTGTTATTGCTGCAGAGCTTCAGAGACTCTGCCCCAAAGGTTCACAGCAAACTGTTCTCCAGTGCCCCAAACCCGTCGGTGTACACCAAGTAGTTGGCCTCACCTCCTGGGCCCATCATACCGACCAAGTTGACAGACATGCTCATCTGACCACCCTGCAAGGACAGCCACGCCACAGGACAGCACAGCACGGCACAGCAACGTGAACAGCCGTCCTTGTCAGATTGAACAGCACCATGTGCAGGCCAGCCCCAAACACATGCATATTGCCAAATTGAGCATGACCACCCCTCACTCGTTGCCCCTAAAAGCCTCGTTTCCCTTACAGTTGCTGAGGTAGCCCTGTGAATAATGATCCTCCCACCTCCCAACCCCCATCCCTTCCACAGGCCCTAAGAAGGGCCCCTCCAGGATGGGAGAGCCCTAGACTGTCCCGATTTCCTCTCCCCATCCAATCCCTCAGGTCCCCTTATCATGTCACAACCCTCCCCCCAAACAAAGCGCCAGCCACCCACCTGCACCACAAATCCGGGTGCCTCAGGTCCAGAGCGCTGCTGCGGCACGTCAATCATCACCTGCTGCTGGTCAAGCTCACCTGCAACAACATAACCAAGCAATAATATGATCAGCGAGCAATGACATAATCAGCAGGCATCAAGGGTGACACTGCATGAGCCTTATAGTGTGCGTCAAGTCTTCCGCATGCATGCATTGTGCACCACAACCGTAATGATGCAAATGCAAGCCCCCAAGATAAATACATTGCAGTAATCACACGCGAAAGTGCAATATAGTGGCGCAGCATCGCCGCCGTCGCTTGTATGTGGTCTTTGTGGACTTTAAGAAGGCTTTTGACAAGGTTAGGAGGGACCTGTTGTTGGAGCGATGTCGACAGTTGGGTGTGCATGGCCCCTTTCTGGACATGTTGGTGGCGTTGTATGATCGGGTGTGCTGTCAGGTGGCAGTCAATGGGGAGCTTGGGGACGCCTTCCCCACAGTGTCTGGCACAAAGCAGGGGAGTGAGCTGAGCCCCCTCTTGTTCGGCCTGTTTATTGAGTTGCTGCATTACCTGATCAGGCTCAAGTTGCCGGGGGCAGGGCCAGTGCTGAGTGGACTTAAGGTGCCTGACGTGATGTATGCTGACGACGTGGGGTTGCTCAGCTTCGAGGCCTGCGAGATACAGCAGATCGTGGATGTGCTTGATGTCTTCTGCACATTGTTTGATATGGAGGTGAACCTTGCGCCACACAAGACTTGTGTCGTGTGTTTCCGCCCGCAACACTTGAGGGTGCCTGCAGGGTTTCGCCTTGTGTTTCGGGGCCGTGAAATTGCGCTGCAATCAGAGTACGTGTATCTGGGCGTGCGTGTGCATGCCACTCGGGGGCTTCTGGGGGCGTCGGACGCGCTGGCAGTTTCCGGCAGCAAAGCCATGCATGCCATGCTGACGCGCTGTCGTCGGGCTTGCCTCACCCAGTTTGACATCAAGTGCAGAATGTTTGATATTTTGGTCGAGCCTGTGTTGTCATATGCGTCGCATATCTGGGGCCCGGCAATGTTTGTGAAGCGCCTGCACTCCGCACCGTACGACACACAAGCCGAGAGTGTGCACACCTCGTTCCTGAGGATCATGACAGGATCCATCAAAGGGGTTGCCAAGGATGTATTATACCGGGACCTGCACCGCATTCCCGTCATGTACCACTGGGTAGTCCTGGCTGCGCGGTGGTGGACCAAGCTGTCGGATTCGCGTGATGAGGAGCCCAGGTCACTGGCCAGTTGTGTGTGGCGCGAGGACGTTATGTTGGCCTTGGATGGCTGTCAGCGTTGCTGGTCGTATGGTGTGTTGCACACTATGTCTGGCTTGCAGCTCCTTGATAGTAGCTGGCGGCAGCAGCCTTTGGAGTGGGTGTTGCAGCAGCGGTGGCAGGAGTCAGCTGTGCAGGCTGCCTTGGCTGGCCTGTTCCGTGATAGGTGGCAGGGTCTTACAGAAGGCAGCCCTCGCACTGCACCGTCTGCCGGCATTCACAGGCTTACACACCATGCATGGGTATACCCTCTTGACCCTGGCTTTGATCCTTTCTCTAGAGACCATGCAGCCCCGCATATGAAGTTGTGCTTGTCTTTCAACGTGGCACAAAACCTGGCGCAGTTGCGTGTTGGCTCTGCACATCTTGAAATTGAGCAGGGTCGCAAGCGTAGGGAGTCTGTCCCAAGGGCGGATCGCATCTGTCGTTTGTGCTCTGGTCAGGACGCTTCGCTGGCCAACCGCGCTGCTGTGCTGGCCCGTACTGGCACCAGCAACAATGTTGAAGATCTAAAGCACTTCATTCTTGAATGTCCCGTGTATGATGATCTGCGCACCGCCTGCCCAGCCTTTGCTGACCCGGCTTCAGTCCAGTTGGGTGACCAAGATTGTGTTGCTACTGTGTTTCAACATGCCGAACAGTCGGCCCTGGCACACACTTTGTACAAAATGAAAGTGCGCAGAGCACGCTTGCTTGGCCTTACTATGGGTATTTGACTGACTTTGTTCTGTTTCTTGTGTCCACACTGGTATAGTTGCCTGCCCTCATCTCTGCACACAATAGGTTCCTAGCATGGCTGGCACTTGCTGCAATTCTGGTGGTTCTGCCTTCTTTGGTCAACCCGGTGTAGGTGGTGCAAACCACCGCAGGGGAGACAACTTATGAGGTTCACCTGGCTCGATCCTGGTGGGCAATGCCATTGTTGTTTGGCGAAAATGTCCATGTAACATACTCCCCCAAAATATAGTGGTTGCAGTGGGACTATCTGCAGGTACGCGTTTGGGGGCTGTGACCCTTGGTGTTGCATTGCAGGGTCTACTCATGCAAAACCCTCTTGCCTGCTGTACATGCCAGTGACTGCAGATGCCAGCGCACCTGCCCTGTACTTCCTCGCACCTCCTCCAACCAATGCAAGTGCAAGCCTTAGAGATGCGTACTTCAATTGGTGAATTCACACGAAGATCAAAGCCTGTACTGCACGTCTCCAGCGCACCTGCCCTGTACTTCTTGCGCATCTCCTCCTCCTCTGCTGCAGTGTGGTTGGGGCCCAGCAGCGCTGAGATGATGGTCTGCTCAACAGCATCAGCAATCTGCAGGGGCGGGGGCAGAAACCAACAATCACACCAGTGTGCGTCAGCAGTTGCGGGTGCGGCGGCCAGAGTATCGGGACCCAACGCCTTTGAGCGCAAGGTGAAAGAAGCATGACACCATCAGTGAGCAAGTGAGTAAGAGTGAGTGAGTGAGTGAGTGAGTGAGTAAAATTCACAGTGAGTCCACAACTGTATGAGGGGCTTCAGAAAACTTTGCAAGATCATACCAGCGGGCCCTCACTAACCCTGCATGATACCAACACAGCACTGTACAGCATTACAGTATCAGCCACTCACAATCTTTGCTGCTGCCTTCTTTGCTCGCTTCTTGACCAGCCCCAGTGAGGTCTCCACCAGGTCCCTGATGATCTGGTCAACATCACGACCGTGGTACCCAACCTCCGTAAACTTCGTGGCCTCAACCTGCAGCAGTGCAATGATAGCATATTGTTGGCAGTGATGACAAACGTGTCTATACTTTGTACATGCCATGTCATGCAATCATATTTAATGCACACATTGACCACGCTGTGTTCATTTTCATACATTATGGCGACAGTCCAGCGCATGAACTTGGTGACCGTCAACCTGCAGGAGTCTAACAGCAACATGATGCTGTGCATGTCTGACCTGGGTCGTGCACCAGCCCCATCCCACAGCATCTTCATACGATGACTGCTTCATCATGGTGACTTGCTACCAACACAATTCAGTGCCTCAGTGCCACGCCTCAGCCAACTTGTGGGTGAACATGTTGCATGGCCCAACCCGATGCTTGTTGCTCCTTGCAATACATCCAGCCTATGTACTCCCCCTTGCTTGCTCCCCAACACCAACATATCTTCCCCCGTGCTTGTCCCCCAACACAGCATGTAACCCCCCCCCCCCCATACTTGTCCCGCATAAAGGCAATATCTCCACCCTGCTTGCGCCAAAAACACACGACCCCACCCCCTGTGCTTGTCCCTTACGGGTTGCACCGTATGAACTGCATTCAACTCATTGCCATTTGCACCCCACCTTGATGAATGGTGCCTCAGCCAGCTTGGCCAGTCTGCGTGCAATCTCCGTCTTGCCGCAGCCTGTTGGTCCAATCAGCAGCAGGTTCTTGGGGGTAATCTCACGTCGCATCTCAGGGTCACTCACACGCTGGCGCCGCCACCTGCACGAAAGTGACACAAATGGGATTGATGACACAGGGCCCAGAAGGGCTGTGGAATGCAAGAGCGTTCGCAGATTGGCTGTCAAGCAAGAAGCGAGCATGCCAAGCACGATATGAGGCTGTCACCCAGCCAACTACTGCTGGACGGTACTGAATGGCTGTATGAAGATGGTGACGTACTGGATTGGGATGACTAATGGTGACAATTTCGTATAGATAGGCACTGACCTGTTCCTGAATGCAATGGCCACTGCCTTCTTAGCATCCTCCTGGCCAACAATGACCTTGTCCAAGCGGTCAACCACGGCAGCAGGGGTCAGGGCACCCTGCAGCATAGACATACAGTGAGGGACACATGTTCAGGGTCTAGTGTGTTAGGTCAGACTACTCATAGTGTGCACACACGCAGCATGCAGACAGGCAACCGCCGTTCCTCGGCACCTCACAAGGTATGTTACAACTGCCAGCTGCAAGCTCGTCTCCCTCTGGGCCCCTGCAACCGCACAGTCCTGCTGCTACGCACCTCAGCGTCGCTGTGACTGCAGCGTAAATGAAAAAGTCTTCCCGCAATATCGTCCACCTCCGCGCCGCGCCTTTGCCCCCAACCCTCTAATGCTATTGCGCTGCGCCCTCCAACGACAGCTCTGCATTCACCATTCCTCGAACATGCCCTCCCATGTTCCTCATCATCTATCAGTGCACACCCTCAAAACTTCTCCATCCCGCCACCCCTGCATTGGCAGCAACTGCCCCATCCCGCCACCCCTGCATTGACAGCAACTGCCCCTTCCCGCCACCCTTGCATTGACAGCAACTGCCCCTGCGCCCTCACACAGCGCGCTCTGCACCTCGCCCCCCTCACCCGCCCCCCCCTCACCTCCACTTGCCCTTCGCTCACCCCTGCCCTCCGTAACATCACTAACCTTACCCCTATCCCTGCACACCCACCTGTGCCTCGCCCCCCTCCCTCAGCCTACTGAGCTCCTCCAGGATCTGTGCAGCACCTGCACTGCTAGGGGCCACAGCCCTCGCACTGCTGCTCAGACACCTGCTGCTGCCGCTACCCCAGCTGCTGCTGCTGCTGCTGCTGCTGCCCCAGGCTTCATGCAGGGAGGTACCTGCCTGCAGCAGCAGCCCTCCTGGTCTGCTGCAATGTGTGGTACTGCCTACTCTGCTGCACACACTGCAATGCACCCTCCCTTGGAAGGCACTGGTGGTTGCGTGCTGGAGCTGCTGCAGTGCAGGAGACGATTGTGCCAAATGTTGTATGGGCTGTATCTGCTGTTGTTGCTGCCGCTGCTGAGGGTCCTGTGCCGCTGGTGCTGACTGGTGGTGCTGACAGTGCACAGCAGCGTGCAGCTGGGATAAGGAATAAGCTGCTGTCACTGTGCATGGCTGATGTGGCTGCAAATGAATGGGATGTTGTGAAACACTCAAGTGGCACGGCACCAGCTGCTTTGACTGCAGCTGCTCGACCAGGGATGAACCACACCGTGCCAAAGTGTGGACAGCCTGCCACCCGGCCTGTTGCTGAGCATGACTCAAGCATGGCGATGCCATGTATGTTGGTGGATGTTGTATCAATTATTTACAGGGCACAAGGCTTACATGAGCAAGTCAAAGAGGGGCCAGATCTGAGGTGGCAACAACAGCTATGTGGACCTTCTGAGAAGCCATACAGGAGTCGCGACGGGTGTTTTGATACATAACGACGTTATGGACGTACACATAGCTTCTGAATCCATCATCTCGGGAAAGTGTGTACAAGATAGTGTGATAGCCACAACTGCTTTGCAGCTATCGTCTTCCGCTGGCCAGCCCGTCCACATCACACCTTTCCTAAGCTGCTTTGCTGTCGATCGCATATCCAGGCGATCACAATTCACACGATGGCAACCCAGCTCGCTCAGCGCTCATCCACTCTGGGCAGCAGCGCTGCTGCTCAGAAGCGTGCTGCTGCACCCCGCGCACCCTTCAGCAGCCCTGTGATCGCTCAGCTGAAGCAGGTGCGGCCTCGCCCAGTATTGCAGGAGAATTCATGCTCTCGACCCACAATCGCGCTAAAGCTTGTGCCCGTGTATCCACGCAGAGTGCCAAGGCCGTGTCTGCAGCCCAGCAGCCCATTGCTCAGCGCTCAGCGAAGGCCCAGGTACGTGGCACAACCGCCTGGGTGCCCCAATGCAGCAGCACAGCATTCAAGCAGCACACCCGCTGAATATCCACTGTGTGTGCTACTGCAGGCCGCAGCTCCTGCCCAGGCTGCTGCTCCTGCCGCCTCCAGCTACAAGAAGAGCGATTTTGAGCTGTACACCCTGACCACCTGGCTGCTGCAGGTGAGATCTAGCATTTCTGCAGTGTGATCAACTTCAGCAGTGTCACACTAGCCAGCAATTCTTACTCAATTGCCCACATTATCTTCTCAGTTGCTGATTGTGTGCTTCTTTGCATAGTTTGCATTGCTGCACGCTTGCTGTTGGTGGCTTAGTCATATGTAGGCAGCTGCACCAGCCCCTCAAAAGTCACACCCTTTCCAATGCCAGCCTGCAACGTTGCCGTCCAACCTTTTGCTGGCCTAAAAGCACAAACCATATACAATACTGAAACGGTCCCAGTATAACTTATCTCTTTTGCTGTAACCCCTGTTCCCATCCACAGCAAGAGCGCCAGGGCCACATTGACACTGAGCTGGCCACCGTGATCAGCTCCATCAGCCTGGCATGCAAGCAGATTGCAGCAGCAGTCGGCCGCAGCGGCATCAGCAGCTTGACCGGTGTCGCAGGCACCGGCGAGAACGTGCAGGTGCGTGTGAACCACCATCGCCTGCTGCACTGGTTTGCAACAACGTCTGCGCACCTGAGCGCGCTGACGTGCCAACAAATGGTGCCACTTAGTGCCTGCCTTTGAGCCAACAGCCTTCTACCCGTCAGTGGTGGTCTGACCAAGCCAGCTAGGCATCATACATCCAGTTTCGTGTGACCACACCACCGCCAATGCTCTTATCACTATCGCCTAGTCCTGACTGCTGCTCCTCCGTCCATGAAGGCTGTTTCAGGTGTCCGGCCTTGGCATGTCACTCCTGCATCTCTTAGTTTCCCCCATCCCCCTGCCGCTCACCCTTCGTTGTGACTGCTGCCACTGCTCTTTTGAAAATATTCAAATGTTGTGTGACACAGGGTGAGGAGCAGAAGAAGCTGGATGTGATCTCCAACGACATCTTCTGCAACTGCCTGCGCAACAGCGGCCGCACAGGTGTCATTGCCTCTGAGGAGGAGGCCACCCCCGTGGCTGTGGAGGAGACAGACAGCGGCAACTACATCGTGGTGTTCGACCCCCTGGACGGATCCAGCAACATCGACGCAGGTGCGTGGGTTTGTGGCTCTTTGGTACACAACCCATTGCTTGCACAGGCGGGGGTGTTTTGTTCAGACCATGGATATCAGGCATGTGTTGGTGGCAGGTCAAAACCCCCATGTGTGTGAGTACGTCTGGGCTGTAGTGGTGGGGAGTAGCGGGCAGTACATGGGGGGCCAGCGCAACAGGCTCAGGCACCACAGATTGCAGCTGGAAGGCATGTCTGAGCCTGAGGATACCTGCATGATTGACACCATGCTGCTGCAATTGCAGGCAACCACCCCTAGTGCTGGGATGCCTGCCCCCTTGCCCTCCCATCTTGCCGAGTTGTGTGCACTAGCACTTGCCAAGGGCCGGCATTCTTGACTTGTTCCACAGCCGACACGTGCCCCACTCAAGTGCCAGCCCTCAGTACAATCAACCCATGTGTGCATCCCTGCTGATGTCTCTGTGCACAGGCATCAGTGTCGGCTCCATCTTCGGCATCTACGAGCCTGATGAGACCTGCATGATCGACGATGGTGCCCTGGACTCCTCCCTGGAGGCCTGCATCACCAACGTGTGCCAGCCCGGCCGCAACCTGCTGGCCGCCGGCTACTGCCTGTACTCCAGCTGCCACACCTTTGTGCTGACAGTTGGTGATGGTGTGTATGGCTTCACCCTGGACCCCTATGTGGGCGAGTTTGTGCTCACACACAACAAGATTCAGGTAGGTGGGGGCCTTGGTTTGGCTCTCTTTTGGAGGCGGGGGGCTGTCTTTGTACAGGGTTTTGTAAGAAACTGACATGTGGCAGACTGCTTGGTTACGACAGGAATGCTAGGCGCGTTCATGCACGTGTTACCACCCCCCTGCAGTTATCTCTCAGCCAAGGTGCAGGCTTGCTGGCTACTGCCAAAGATGCATCAAGATATAACAATACCTACACTCTTTTTTCCCTGTACCGTACTGTACCTGACGGTCCTGTGCCTGTCCTGTTTTCTGCATGCCTTCCCTTTCCCTGCAGATCCCTGAGGCTGGCAAGATCTACTCCATGAATGAGGGCAACTACGCCATGTGGGACGAGGAGACCAAGGCATACACAGACAGCCTCAAGGACCCATCCAAGTGGGGCGGCAAGCCCTACAGCGCACGCTACATTGGCAGCCTGGTGAGTCGTGCAACTGCAGCTGTTGCTGGTGCTGCTGTTGAAGCGGACGCCTGTCTGCAGGGCAGCTGGTCACGGCGGTGCACAGCCACGAAGGCATGTATGATGTCTGTGCTGCAAATTGGATTGTGACGTGCGTGTGTGAGCCGGGTCAATCACAGGCTGTCATACATGCAACCGACTCAATGCTGTGTTGCATCAACTAACTGTGGCTCCGCGTTTTGCCGACCCCCAGGTTGGTGACTTCCACCGCACCATGCTGTACGGAGGCATCTATGGCTACCCCGGTGACGCCAAGAACAAGAACGGCAAGCTGCGCCTGCTGTACGAGTGCGCCCCCATGAGCTTCATCGCAGAGCAGGCAGGAGGATCAGGCTCAACCGGCAAGGAGCGTGTGCTGGACATCAAGCCCAGCGAGGTGCACCAGCGCGTGCCCCTGTTCATCGGTGAGTGCAGATGATTTGTCTTTCGCCATGTTTGCCTTGCAAGCTCACAAAGCTGCCGAGGCCAATGCAGTGAGCCCTGCAGCAGTCTGCGCAATCCTTCAGTATATTGCTGGTTGTGTAGTTGCTCAGGCGATGCATGGTGCGGATCGTCAGGCGGCAGTAATCCAGACAGCTTGCTGCTACACACCTAGACAGTGCGTGCGCTTTGTGTAGTGCTTGTCATCAGATGCATGCGTGTGTAGACAGTCGTGTCACAATCGGCCCACACCTGCCACTGCCCATGCACTATTGTAATGCCATCATGCAGGCTCCAAGAAGGAGGTGGAGTACTACGAGAGCTTCTACAAGAAGTAAGCAGCCTGCTAGCGCTGACTTCAGGCGATGTTCAGCAAGCAGCGCGCAGCTGGTGCTGTCGCAGCAGTTCTCTGACTGCTCCCGGCAGCACCTGTTGCTCTGGGTTGATCTGGCAGTTGCAGTAGAGTCCTCATCGCAGAGTACTGTGCAGTCACTGATGTTGTGTTATGTACAAGCAGCTTTGGGGTGCAGTGCACTGCAACATCGCCCAGGAGTTGCTTGCCTTGTGTGAGAGAAGAGACAATGTTTTGAGAAGAGACCTTGTTTTGTTCAGGCTGGTGCTTGGCGGTGGTTGGTCCGTGTGCATGCTGTGTCCTGGCGCACTGTGTACACTGGGCTGGTGCATTTTTCACAGGCACCCAGGGTTTGCACCGATCAAATGACTGTTCTTGATTGTAAATGTTGAGACTGAATGCCCAAGCAGTTCAGGCTTTTCGATTGTGCAAGGTTATATTGAGCCGAGGAAGTCGGTACATGAGTGTGTTGCAGGTGCCATCTAGAATTGTGGAAGGCAAGCGGTCATGGCAGCAACTTGCACCAAATCAGAAGTGTGGAAGGCAATCTAGAATTGTGGAAGGCAAGCAGACACGGCAGCTTCAGCCTCTGCGATCTTACTACAACAAATCAAAAGTGTCAGGGTGAGCTGACCAGACAGGACTCACAGCTTCATTTCAAGTTGAGCCAGGATAGGCTTGAGCTAGATAGGAGCTCTTGAGATGATGAAGCAGTGCAACTCAGTTGGCACAAGTGTTGAAAGACGGTGTGAGTGGCTTGAAAGGTCTTTCCCAGCGGGTCGGGGTCAGATCATCAGTGAGAATCGCATAGGTGAACTTGGGCTGCAGCAACAGAGCAAGTGTTATATAGCTCAACTGTGGTGTGACAGACACACCACCAGCAGCAGTGTTTCAAAAGCTGTACTGTTGCTGCCAAGCTTCTGACTTCCCTGTGGCTGTAACAGACTCGTAATGAGGTGTGATGCCACTGATGAGAGCAGCACCAGCTTTTGGCACTTCCCCACAGCAACCTTCAACTGCTGCATCTGTCTCTTCACATGCATCACCATACCCACCCAGTTTCCCCACATGCCTGTTCAGCCCACCCCCACGCACATGGCCTTCCCCCCAACTTTCCAGTGCCCCAATTTATATCGCCAAGCTGCTTTGTTACACTATGGTAACATGAAAATGAATGTGAGGGCAGCACACATGGTGCCTAAAACAGAGCAGCCCAGCCAGTCAGCTGGAAAGGGTGCCAGCCCAACAACAACATATCAACACTCAGCCCATACCAGCTGCTTTGTGAGGGGGCTGCTGTTGCAAACTGCAGCAAACTGACAGCAAACACGCTTTGCATTGATGTGATGTGCTGCCAAAGGACCCCT
Source organism: Desmodesmus armatus (assembly GCA_007449985.2). Lineage (NCBI taxonomy): Eukaryota > Viridiplantae > Chlorophyta > Chlorophyceae > Sphaeropleales > Scenedesmaceae > Desmodesmus > Desmodesmus armatus. Next base: position 36,935 of record VIIQ02000321.1, read on the forward strand.
GCTGCAGCTGCTGCAGTCGCCAGTTGTCACAATGCAACATGCACAAGAGACATGAAGCATGACAACGGAGGCTCTCAATACGCTGCTGTCACACCCCAATCACACACTGCAGTCTGCTCAAACAACCACACACTGTTAGCACACACCGCTCTGGTGAAACCCGCTCAACTCTCAGCTCAATGGCGATGCATCAGATATCATTCGGTATAGAAACCGTGAGTATGGACATCACACGGGGTCAACCGAGGGGCACAAGCATCAATACTCTGCCAGCCAGCCCACAGCCAGCAAAAAACCACTCTGTGGTGACATGCACCCCATGGCAACAGGGCACACAGGCGACCACCTGCAGCAACCCACCAGCCCAAGCCAGCCCAACAAGCACACACTCGTCCACGACAGACCTGGGAGCACTTTTCTTCCCGAACAAAGTGTGGTACCGGCCTAAGGCACAGAAAAGCCTCGCAGGACATACCCGCAGGGACACGCGCACTCACACCAACCAACAAACAGCCTGCCTACAACTCCACAACAATACAACAGCCACTGCAGCGGCCGCTCCGAAGAAACAAAAACAGCAAGGTAACACTCTCAAGAGCAGGGGCAACCCACACACAGCCTCAATCACGGTGTGTAGCTGCTGCCGAGCCCATTCAAGCGTTCACACCAACTGTCTCTGCGACTGCGTCCCGCAAGGCAGCACCCATCGCCGTGTCCGAGAGGGACGGCAGGTGCTGCAACTGCGGCTGCTGCTGCTGCTGGCCGGGCTGCTGCTGCTGCAGCACCAGGTCTTGCAAGGCTGATGCACTGCCCATAACGGCAGGTGCAGACTGCAGCTGCTGGTGGGCGGCGGCCTCTAGGGCTCCTAGGCTGCGCACAGCCTCTGCCTGCTGCGACTCCCCAACCTCCAAGCTGTCATCTGCTGAGATGGGCTGGTAGGCTGACAGATGGGCTGCCGCTGCAGCCGCCGGGTCCGCACTGCTGCTGCTGCCAGCCTCCACTGCTGCTGCAATGGGCTGGTAGTCGGCAAGGCTGCCACCGCTGCTGCTGCCGTCAGCGCCTGCTGCTGCAGGGTCCGCGGCAACCGCCGCTGCTGCTGCAGCGGCGGCAGCAAGCTGCGCCTGGCGCTCTGCCCCACTGACGATCTGTGTGGGGGCAGTGCCGGACTTGTTCACCTTCCGGCGGACACGGCGGACCTTCTTGGCTGCTGCTACGCGGCTGGGAGCCACCTCTGTGCTGAGACCCTGCCACCAGGGGCGGCTAGCCTCACCAGCGGCAGTGAACAGCCCACGGGACAGCAGGGAGAAGCCCATGTAGGTCCACAGGAAGTTGGTGTGGTTGAAGAGGTACCTGTCCATGCCACCCAGCAGCTGGTAGCGTGTGTTGGCGTTGACTGCGAAGAACGCGCCCAGGCCGGCGCTGCTGCGGGCCGCATCGGCCACTGGTACGGATGGCCCCTGATACTCAGGATCCATCGCCTCGTGGACCTTGACTGCTGCTTGGCTGGCCACAGCAGTGGCGCCACCGGCGATGGCACCGACCGCCGAGAGCTGTGCCATAGAGGCAAAGAAGCCGCCCAGGCGTGCTGTGTTGGTGTAGTGGCGCAGGGGGCCGCTGGCGTCGAAGACGCAGTGGGGCAGGTTGGCGAGCATCTGCTGCCAGGGGAATTTGTGGACGGCGCCGTAGGCGCGGCTGGGGGCGGTGATCCAGACGGTTGCACCGACAGCGGCCATCATGCCCATGGAGTTGATGAGGGCAAAGTCCAGCTCCTGAAGGTGCGGAAGAGGGAGGGAGAGGAAAATGTTGGAGCAGCAACGCGCAGATGTAAGCACCAGGGCATTGCGTGATGGTGGGCCCAAGCAGAGTGGCGTCATGTGATGGCAAGCGATGCAATGGCAAGCAAAGCCTAAACAGAGCGATAAAGTTGACAAATGACGCCACAGCAGCATTACCAGCAAAAGACTGCATCACCAGCCAAGAGGCTGCTAGCTATGCTCACAGCAGCTGACGTTGCCATGCATCACTGTGCTCCCCACGAGCTCCCACCCCGCGAGGGCCAAGGCCGCGCTCGTGATTCAGAAGTGCTGTGGCTCCAAGATATCGAGCTGGCCAATGATCATGTTCCTGAACTCAGGGACATGATCACGCACCAGCTCAGAATCTCTGAGCCGCAACACTTCCCAATCAGGAGCGAATCCTCGGTCGTAGGCTTGCCCGTGCGCAAGAGCTCGGACACTGGACACGACAGCTGCTGCTGCTGCGGCCTGTTGCCTGCTGCCATTGCCTGCACACACGTACGTTCTTGAACTGGTCTCCCCTGACGCGCCACTCGTAGTACATGCTGGCACTGAAGGCCATCAGCTGCTCAAACACCAGCTTCTGGATGAAGGCGGGGTCTGCCATCAGGCGGCCAACAAAGCCACGCGCCCACTGCAAGGAGGCAGCAGCAGAAGTGCAGAACCAGGGTTCAATTTGAGGTCAGCCATGACTCATAGTGGGCTAGGGGTTGGGCTAGGGGACCTGTAGGGATTTGCAGAGCCTGCAGAGCAGTACAGCTGCATGCACACCCTGCCACTCCACTGCCCCCCCCCCCCCCCCCCCCCCCCCCCCTGGCCTAACACATCCCCTAAAAACGTTACAGACGCGTGAGGCATGGAATGCTGCAACAAAAGCTGCCATGCTGCAATCCTCGTCCCACTGCCAACATGCAGATACAACCTTCCCCTCATCCACCCTCCCTCAACCTCTCCCATGCATGCATGCACCCACACCCACCCACATCATGCACCCTATGCTTAGTGACGAGTCTGACCAGCACTGTCTGACCACAACTGGACACCAGTAGAACCTCAATGCAAGTAAAACACACCCACACACCCAGCACTGGCTCACCTCTGCAGGGAGGGTCCTGCTGACTGAGCGTGCCACATTAGGGCGCACGTCCATGGACAGGAAGCGCACCAGCTGTGCACTGCTGAACAGGCCCATCTCCACTGCACGCCTGATGAACAGCGGCAGCTCGGCCACTGTCTTGTACCACTCCTGCAGGACTGCGCCAATGGTGAGCTTGTCGTACAGCTCAGGCAGTGCTGTGCGGAAGAAGCCGTCACCACCACCGCCAGCACCACCCTTGCCGTCTCCATCGCCATCTCCCTCCCCAAAGTAGTCATCATCGTCCCCATCATCCCCATCACCACCACCACCGCCGTTGTGGTTGTGCTTGCCATCGTCACCACCGCTGCCACCGTCATCAAGCTTGGGGGCTTGCTGTGGGGGTGTGGGCATGACAAACTCGAGCTTGCTGCGCTCCATGACCATGCTGAGGGAGCTGCCAGAGCCAAAGTCCTTGCCACCACCACCACCACCCTTTGCCATCGTCACGTTTGGCACCGACATGGAGACATTGAAGGCCTGCTGGGTGTCACCCTGTTGTGCCTCCTGCAAAGAATGAACAGAGCGCTGTGAGCATGCATGCATGGAGGCAATGCCCTGCTACAGGCGCATCGAAGTGCTGCTGGGGCCGTGAACAGATTGCGGGATAGCTTGGAGCCCATGCAAGTGACGCAGCCTCAATCTCCGCACGCCCACCTCTCCGGGATGTGCAACACCCTGTCCAGAGGCCCGGATTGCAAGCTGACGCCTGCTGCTGCCGAAGGTTCTGCTCAAGGAAGGAGCAGAGACCACGCGAGCTGTGCTGGGTGCCACTGCACGACTGCGGAACCCAGAGTATTGAACGTTCTGCATCCTCAATTGAGGGCCCCGAGAGCACAAGTTGCTTGTGGATTGCATTGCTGCTGCTGCCGTCCAGGTGTCTTACAAACGGGGATCCGTTTGTCCTGGTTTGATCGGCTAGCAAGGACAGCTTGCGTATAAAGGTAGGGTGGCGTTTCCCTGCTGCGTGACGACACACAGGTCTGAGTCCGAGTCTCGTGGTTTAGTCACATTGGCTAGACAGGCTGGATGCGGTGTGTCAAACCATCGTAGACTGTTTGTGGAACGCGTGTCAGCAACGGCACGGCCTGGCAGCAGCAGACAGGGACTCTTAGTCCAGATCACTTCACCCAGGCCAGGCAGCCAGCCATGGTCTACGCAGCTTCCTTGAAAAGCAGCTTCACGCTGCCTGCGAAGTATGGGTGGTACCTAGCTGGCTGGGCCTTCCTGTGCACACGCTTTGACACCCCATCACCTGGTAGGTGTGCAGCGGACAGCTGGGGTTCTTGCCCGCACACCTCTGCCTCTTCAACATACAGCCATACAGCTTGATATGGAAGATGAGAACGTTTCTTATCCATCACCTGTGGCCCATTGCTCAAGCAGTGTCCACACTACTTGCCTGCCACGCATGCCTTGCCAGTCTGCTTGCGCACCATGCACACAGCAGTGTACTCTGTGTGCCTATGCCCCTGAAGTGGGGTATCACACATACCAAAACCACGTGTAAGCTTGCCTCCCCGCCTGTATGGTGTGCTTGCCTCCCCGCCTGTATGGTGTGCTAAATACTGCACCCCACCACCCCTGCCCGCCGCAACCCACATCATGTCACCCCTATTCACAGGCATGCGTGAGATTTCAATGGAGGAGTGGAATGCCACCCCCATTGACTACCTCCGCCACCCCGACCTGCACCCCAAGCTCTGGGGCCGTGCCCCTGGGGATGCAGCTTTTGACAACGAGCGTGAGAAGCTTTCAAGAAGCACGGCTACAAGGAGCACGACCCCAGCACACCAGCAGGTACTGTTGCCAGCAAAGTCCGATCAACCAGGCAGCTCGCTGTGCATAGTGTGTGGCAGTGTGCTGCATCAGAGGGCGGTCAGGCTGTGGGGTGGGCGTGGCAGTCTGGCTAGGCAGCTTTCCATTGCGGATGGCGGTGCTGCAGATGGATGTCATCATTACGCATGTCTGTCCAGCACTTCATGTATGAAAGCACAACCCTAGAGGCACCTACACGCTGCTTTGTTACCTCAAATCTCTGCAACATCTGTGCACCGCTGTATGTTGTTTGTGCACCAGCAGGTGGACACGGCCACCACTAAGGCGGGCGCAGCAGTACCTGCTATACAGCACAGCATCTGGGGCATGCTGGTGATGCTCTGCCTGCAGCTGCGTATCATGACAGCAGCCACAGCAGCAGCAGCAGTAGAAGCTTCAGAAGCAAGCTGGCGTGTGATGGCATCCGCAGCAGCAGCTGTATTGGTCAGCAGCCAAGTCCATGGCAGGCAGGGTGGGCAGGGCGTACAGCATCAGCGTTGTCTGGCACCAGTGTGGTGGCTGCTTGGTGCCATGCGCGCAACAGCATCCGTGTAGTGCCAGCGTGCCTTTGGGCTTCTTGCTGCAAGAGCAGCTTGCGGTCTTTGGTGTGGGTGCGCGCAACTGGCTCTAAGGGCATGTAAGGTGCTTGGCCACTGTCCATCAGCATGTGCTCACGATGGTGCATCGCTGTTGTGCACAGGGGTGGATTGTGGTGTGTGGTGGTTGTGTTGTAGTCATCCTGTGCAACCATGGACCAGTCTGCGCGCCCAGCCTGGCCTGGTGCATGGCACAGCAGCCGTGCTGTGGCTGCGTTGGTCATGTTCTAGTGGGAAGGAGCCTGCCCACCAAGCAGCCTGGTGACAAGCTGGCAGGCAGGCAGCAGCTGAGAGGCTGGTTCGTTTCAGTCTCAGAGCAAAGCTGTGGGGCGGCAGAGCCGCTCTCAGTTCTCACAGCTTGTGTTCAGTTGCCTTGTATGTTCTGTTGATACCTCTGGTGCCCTATTGGGGACCTCTGGTGTGGTGGGATCAGAAAAATGTAGGTGGAGGTATTCAGACTTGTGTAACAGTGGCAACCAGCGCGTTGCCTGACGTCAAGGATGTGACTGTGGGCAGCCAACCACAAGTGATGCTGCATTCACAATACGCAACTTTGGATGTCGAATGCTTGTGAACAGCGCCATTGGAAGAGTGTTCTGTAAGGCAATGCATGACATTCCGCTGCTGTGTGCTCCATGGGAGCGCCAGCACACAAGCCCCTGAACTCTCCACTTACACTTTGCACTTGCATTCAATGGCTAGGCTTCATGTCTCACAACACATACATTCTGTCTGACTGCACAACAGCTTCCACGGCCATCATGCCCTGAAGCATGGCTGGTACAGGCATACACTGGGCTCTGTATGGGTGCTGTCGCTCATACAAGGATATGGTGGGCTATTGTGGGCGGCCGTCCCCCATGTCATACCTCGGGCCATCAGGCAAGTGACGCCTCTGTGCAGATTGGTGCACCACTCGCCACACGTAGCATGCTACCATGCCTCAGCACCCAACCCCCACATTCTGACCTTGGGAACTCTCCCAAACCACACGTCAAAAGCTCTCTAAACAATGTACAATACCCAGCAGCAGCACCCAGCAGCACTGCGTCACATGACAGTTTCAAGCTCGGCAGGTGACGCAGGGACACACCAGCCAGCCCAATGTTGCCCACACAACAACCAGCGCCGCTCACACATCTGTGGCGCGTGCTGGATAGGATGCCAGAAAAAGGCGGCAAGGACGCAACGTGACCAAAGATGATACATTCTCTCAAGCAGCTGGCGCCACAGAAGTCTGCAAACAGACCATGGCATCGAGCATGCCATACAACGTGGGACTCACAGCCGCCCAATGATGCGATTGTGATGAAATAGCAGCACCTGCTCAGGAAGGGCTGCACCAATCTGGAGGCTGGCTGGTGCTCCCTGCTGCGCTCTTGTTGTTGAGTTGCAAGGCACAGCGTAGGGACACAAACCACCCTAGGACATCTACCGACACAGAAACACAGCCTAGAGGTAAAAACTGCAAGACAACACAGGCCTGAACCAAGGCTGCGCAGCAGCGTGTATAGCACGCTGACATCTCACATCAGGGTCACCAGGAGAGAACACAGCCAGTGATGTGAGTTGTGGAGGGCGTCGCACCAGAAGAAACACCCCCAAACACAGGACAGACAAGCAGCACCGTTCAGACAGATGCTCCGTACACAACTTGACGCCTTCCTATGACCTCCTGCTCACACAAACACACCGGGTAGCAGCTGCCATGGCAGCAAGCAGCCAATGCTTCCTGGCGATGACATACAGCATGTGTTCGACAGCAACTGTCAATGTGTTGCATGCATGCGCTCTCCTCCATTGCGGGACGATACGGGACCATCAGCAGGCTAAGGCCGTGTCGACCTCCGCCTCCACAGTGTGAGGCCTTCGCACGGCAGTATGGTGCCATGTGGGGTATAGGCTTGCAGGTAGCCTGGGGCCTTAGGCCATCACTGCCTCTGCAGGGGCCTTGGAGCCCTTGGCATTGATGGGGGTGCCCTTGGTCAACAGGGCTGCAGCAACAAGGCAACGATAGAAGCATAGGCAGGCAATTGTTAGCTATAAATGGAGCCACAAAAAGTGACACTGCTGAGCGGCAACAACTGTCACACACCAAGGAGCTGCAACGCGCAGGACACAGACGATGATTGTAACAGGAGCATCTAAAAGTGTGCCCTGCGATGCTCTAAGACGGATGCAGACAGCCATATGCAGCGTTCCCACTACAATGATTCAACAGCTGCAATCAAGCAGACATGGTGGTCTGCAGACACCCACACAGCATGCACAGCATGGTATGGCAATGGCATCGGCCCAGCAAACAGGCGCAACAACACGAACTCTTCGGAAGCCGTCGCAAGCAACCGTTCACCTGCAGCACGCTCTGCCAGCATGAATGTGACAGCTCCTGTCTGGCCGCCAGGGATGCTGGGCACCACGGAGGCGTCAATCACACGCAGACCGTTGACACCCCAGAGGCTGAAGTCAGCGGCTGACACCACGCTGCCGTCGGTTGGGCTGGACCCCATGCGGCAGGTACCTGCAGTCAAAAAGGAGGAAGAAGGAAGGAGGGGGCATTGGTGGGACAGTGCAGGCAGGTGTGGGTTGCCCTTGTTCATTGTTGACGCCATCGCACAGACGAAGGTGAGAGTTCATGATCGTTGACCAGTGATGGACGTGAGTTGACCAACCAGAAGGGCGACGGGACATGCTGGTGAGCTATGCAAAGCCGAATACGGTGAGGCCACCCCGACATGCCCGTTGCAAGCCACCAGCCCAAAACCCCAGGCAGTCCTGAGCCCTGAACCCAGGCCCACAGCCATGCTCACCTGTGAGTGCGTTGCCGCTGCATGCTGTTGTGCGCACATACTTCTCCAGCTCCTCCTTGCTCTGCACACCAGCACCTGGCCAGCCCTCCTCTTTCAGGTACTTGCCCAGAGGGGACTGCAGTACAGCACACAACAGGGTCATGACCATGGGCCAGCAACACCTTGGTGGCTGGTTGTTGGGAAGAGTGGGGGAATCAGCAAAGACTTGACAACCTGTTGCTCAAAGGGAGCTCACTGCTCTGATGGCAACCCAGAATATGCCCAGGTGTGCGGCACTGGTTGTTGTTGCATGCAGAATGCATATGCTCTGGCAATTTACCTTGGCTGCAATGTCACGTGCCACCTTGACACCAGCCACCAGTGTGGCCAGGTCTGAGCCATCATCAGTGAAGTAGCCCAGGTCAACCTGCAACAGTGCGGCAGCAGAAACACACATGCAAGCGACTGAGCGGCTGAACATGTCTGCAGAAACTGTATTGGAGACGAGGGCACAGCCAAGCAGGGTGTGCAAGGCATACAACCGACAAAAATCCAAGGTGTTCAGCTCATTCACTAAGCAGACAAAGCAATATATGGCAGTCAAAGCTGAGCCAGCAGGAGAAAGACATGCCATGCACTGTGCTACACCACTGTACTTGATGACTTCTGCTGTCTAATTGAGTTGTGTTGTCTGGGTTTCGATTGGCGTGCAGGTTGCTGCCTGGGCTGTATGTGCTAGTGTGAGACGCACCTTGGCCAAGTCGAAGGGGTTTGTGCTCTTCAGGCCAACTGTGCCTCGGCTCTTGGGGCGGGCTGTCAGCAGCTGCATGGTCACACCTGCGGGACACACAGACAGCCACATGCATCACGTGTCATGCTGTTAGTGATGTGCTTGCTTGCTTACTGACCTGTAGATCACACAACCACATGCCTATCACCAACCAGCCCTGCTGCATATGTTGAAAACAAAGTGGGCTTCCTTTGCCTGGACTCCTTGACATGTGCAAAGCCAGTGGAGGCAGGTTTTTCACTTCCACACAAGTCTGTGTAAGGAACATAGAATATATAATAACGGCATGAAGCTGCAGCAAGTTCACTTTTTTCACCCAACAGTTCACCCTACAAGCATCACACATGCTGCGTGACGTCTCGGCACAGCCTGACCATACCGCCGCCAGTAACATGTGAGTAGGCATGAAATGATGCCTTTGTGTTGGGATATACTAGCACAGTCATTCTGTCTGCACCCACTGCACAGCAGTCCCACGCTGGCACAATATTCGCTACAGTCTGCAATCTCTAATTGTCTCACCAGCAGGCCACTTCTTCTTTGTCTCCTGCAGCTGCCCGACCTTGATGTATGACTTGATGGCATCAGGGTCCAGGGCATAGCCTGGCACAAACCTGACCTGCAGGTCTGGCTCGCCGCTGCCGCCTGCACAGGAAGGAAACACACAGAGAGGGAGAGATAACGCGGAATGCCAGGCGCGTTGCATTGGTGGAGGGTGAGAACGTGTGTGACTGCAATGCAGTCGCCACAATCCCACCGTGCTGCACACTGAAACAAGCAGGGCGTGAGCACAGGTTCTTTGGCGACATGGAGTCGCACACACACGCTGTGGTTGGGTTTAGCTTGAAGCAAGTTGCAACATGCGTAGGCTGCGCTGCTGTGCTGGCGGCTTACCGCGTGTGTTGACGAATGCTCCCCTGTCGCAGCCAGTTGTTGCCAGGGGGCCGTTGTTGAACAACAAGTACTTCAGGTAGTTGATGATCTTGATGCGACCATCGTCTACACAGATGAAGGGGAACAAACAGCAGCAACAGCCAACCTTCTTGTGCGATGCCAATGGCTTTGACTGCAGTGATGACCTTGTCTTGCACATATCACACACATTAATGGTCGAAGTTATCAGGCTTGCTGTTGGCTTGCTGATGGCGGCAAAGGGACTGGAACTGGCGCTTGCTTCAGGCTTGAAACAAAATGCCAGCACGGCGCCCTGGCACTGTGCTGCTGCCTCCTCACCTGTCAACAGCTCGCTGGTCACTGCGATGTTCTCCAGCTCTGGTTTCAACCTGCACAAGCCCCACAACAGACAGTCACCGCCTCAGCACCGCGATAGCAAGGTTGCCAACGGCACTATCACGACCACACGTGTGTCTGTGCTGAAGCTAGACCTGCAGTGTGCTCTTGAGTTGCTCAAAGAACGTCACACCTTCCACTCAGAAGAATACAACTGCTGTCAGGGCTGAAGCTGCATGATGGCCCTTCCCAAGCAGTTCGGCTGTCAAGGCCATTGCAAGATTCAAACCGTCTCACAATAATCGTGCAGATGATACCGAGAATAATCACCCAACCCCATACGGCGCAAGCATGTGTATGAAATAAGATGCTTTTCGCCAACCTACACCAAACAAATCATGCTTGTGTGACTCACAGAGAGGCCCAGAGTGTTGCTGGGTGGTCCTGCAGGTTCTTGCCAACGCCCTCAGACTCTGCCACCACCTTGATGCCTGCATCGGACAGCTGCTTCTGTGGGCCGATGCCCGACAGCATCAGCAGCTGGGGGTTGGCAACAGTGCCGCTGCACAGCAGCAGCTCGCCGCCTGGCGCCAGCTCAGCTGCAGCAACACGAGGAAAACAGGACAGGGCATGTGACATAGTTGGCTATGGGAATCATACACGTAAAACATTGTGCCTGCCCTCCCATTGCATGTTTCCACCTCACACAGCCCATGACCAGCCTCTGCTGGCGCGCGAAAAGTCTTTCATCCAGCACAACAGGCTGTGCTCTGAAGCTAGTACAGAACAACATGGCAGGAAGATACTGAGGTTGGAGCAGGACCCTACCTGACTGACGGCTGCCTGAGGGCCCTCCAACAGCATACTCCACACCCACGGCACGTGTGCCGCTGCTGCTGCTCTCTGTGGCCAGCTGAGTGGCGCGGGCATTTGTGACGACTGACAGGTTTGGCCGACCAATGGCTTCCTTCATGTGTGTTGCGTATGCGTCTGCACGCTTGCCCTTCCATTGGCTGACCTGGAAGTCGCCAAAGCCAGCCTGCACGTGCACCAGCCAATAAGTAGGTCATGATTTATGGTGTGCTGAGCACAAACAGCTTTTGGCCACAAGGCACTTACTTCAGCGGGGCGCGGCTGCTTGGGTTTGAATGCCTTAGGGTTGATCACCACAGTCATCTGCACACAAGCGACTGTGACAACATGTCGTGTGTGCACATTGGGCACGCCTGTCTCCAGCCTAGATAGACAGCAGCAGTGCTCTCACCTGTGACCTGCTCCACTCATTGAAGTCAGGGTTAGCCTGCAGGCCAGCCTCGCCAGCAGCTGCAAAGAAGGCGTCGTGCAGCCTGCAGGGTAGCAAGAGTCCAGGACAAAGTCAAACATGACAGCCAATGACAGACATATCACGGTCTGACTTCACCAGATCCATGGCCCAAAGCCACATGACTGCTTCTGGAAGTAGGCATTGACCGCTGCCGCCCCTCTACTGTTGCAAGTGCATCAGTAGTGCCCAGTCCAGAGTCAGGCTGGCCAGTGTGCGACCCAAGCATGAACAGCGCACTCACTCGTTGTGGTAGCGAGGTGACTCGACCCTCATGCAGCCAGATGCACCGTGGTACTTGGAGGCACCTGCAACACACAGCATTCAGTTGCTGCTTTAGCACAGCCTCAACCTGACCACACTGCTTGTTTCATGCCTGCCGCTGCATGTGGCGGTGTAGGGAAGCTGTTAGTAGGCCCCCCCGGCAGGTCCACTGCTGTGGCACCCATCCATGCCAGGAGGCACCTGCTGTCTTTATGACCTTGCTGCAACCTGCTGCAAGCCTACAGTACGCACACATACATCAGTCTGCCTGCACTTGAAAGCTGCGGACAGGGTGCCTACCCTTGCTGTTTGTCTCCCCGTTGACAAACCAGGGCAGCACGTCTGATGAGGACCAGCCATCGAGCTTCCAGCTGTCATAGTCTGCTGGGCTGCCGCGCAGGTACAGGGTGGCGTTGGTGGCACTGCTGCCTCCCAGGGTCTTTCCACGGGCAAGGTACACCTGCAGGACAGACAAGCCCAAGGTGGTCAGCACGTCGTGCACAGGCCCACTTGCTGCAGGGGCAGGAGCTGCAGGACAGACCGCAGCCAGTCAGCACATGTACAGGTCAAGGTGCTGCATGGCAAAGGCTGCAGGGTAGCCCTTGCAGGGTAGCACAGTATGCAGATGTCCAGCTGCTGCATGGCGATGTTGCCACGCAACAACTGCAGGACAGCCATGCATGCGTCAGCCGGCACATCGTGCCCCGGCCCAGCAGCACATGCCTCTGATGTCAGCTGCACGGCATGCCGCAATCGCTGCATGGAAGCAGCTGCAGGACGCTGCTTATGGCTGAACAATTGATGCTGCTAGTGGGGCCGGCTAGCCTGTTGCCGGCGTTGCTGTTGCTGACGTGGCTCTTGGCATGATTCTACCAGCAATGGTCACTCCCGGTTCCTGTGTATACTTTCAAATCATGTGCATAGCCACTGTCACCCTGCTGCTGCTCCGTGCTTGTGTGCTGACGTGCGGCGAGCGGTCTGTCGTGTGCTGCATGCTGTTGTTGGTGGGTGCTGCATAGGAGTGCACGACCACGACCAGCAGCACCACAACCAGCTGCACCTACCTCCCTGTCTGTCAGTGCTTGCTGGTTTGCGCTGAACAGGTTCCAGTCCAGTGTAGGGTGCTGGAACAGGCGGGTCAGCCCAGCTGGCACAACTGACACCAACTGGCCTCCATCCCCTCCAGCCTGTGGGGCAGCAGATAATGTCAACACCACAAACATCAACATACACAGAGACAATCAGGAGGCAATGGCCAAAGACAAACTTGTCACCCGAGGTGGTGGAAAGGGCTGCAACGGGGGTGGGTGATGGCAGGGCGGCACCAACAGAGTTGAACATGCAGGGACATGTGATGGGCAACGTCAGCACCGTATACAGCACGCCTGGTGTGCATTACAACGTTGCAACATGTTTGAAGCTGCTCAACCCTACGGCAGCCCAACAATCGGATTTCCGCTTTGGCCGGTGCTGGCTGTGCTTGGCAGCAATGGCTGCTGCTGCCTGTGCTGGGTAGTCTGGTGCCATAAACATTTATGATTGAAAACAATCAGCCACTTGAGGCAAAACTGGCAGGCTGTTGGGTGTGAACGTGGGGTGACCCACCTCCAAAACCAACACCTTCTTGCTGGCATCAGCTGACAGCCTGTTGGCAAGCACACAGCCAGCAGTGCCACCACCGACAATGATATAGTCATACTTGTCGGAAGCTGCCCTGACTGCGACTGTGCGCCTGCGATATTGACCTGTACCAGTATTCAAGGGGGGGACAGCAACTGTTGTCGGGGGATCTGGGTGTATCAGTTGCCTGGCAGAGTTGCATCAGTATTATCAGTTACCTGGTGTCACACGGCGCTGCTGAGGGGCAGCTGGTGCAGTGGCACGACGCTGGAGACTAGCCCTCATGATGCTTGAGCTGGGGCGTTAGCCAGCGGCTGAGAGTGGACAGCAGCACGTTCAACAAAGATCTCGTTGTCAAGTACGATTATGCTGAACTCGCCTTCCAGCAGAGGGTTGAGATCTCAACCGCCGTGTAACACAGCCGAAAGAGGAAGCTGGTAGCGAGCTCAAAGTGCACGTGTAGTTGTTCTACAGACGTTTTACAACCACAAACACACCAGCACACAACCCCAGCTAAACCAAAGCGGGGAACACCTCTTCCCCCACTTCCGCAAACACCGGACTCCCACAGACATCAACTGCCTGCAGCTGCTGGGGCTGAGCCGGCTGCTGCTGCTGCTGGGCCTGCTGGGGCTCCAGGTCCCTTCCAGGTTCTGTTGGGGGCGCCGCCAGCTGCTGCTGCTCCTGACCGCGCAGCTGTGTATATGCGCTGGCCCTTGGCTTGGCTGGCCTGCCATTCTGACTTCCGCAGTACCTGCAATGCAGAGAAAAGGATATGCCCGAGCACGGGCACGTTGAAATACCACCAACAAGCAATACTGCAACACCCACCAGATGGGTAGGGTTGGCAGCATGTTGCAACCCATCCGCAGCACCCACAACCAGACACTAGCTGTCAGGTTCCTGTATGCTAGACCTGGCTAGACAGCAACCACTCACTGGACACACTCCCCAATCCTCAACATCACACGCACCATGACGAAACAGTCCCCACACGCATCAAATGAAGCGAGGCACCAAAAAAACCCAACAACACAAAGACCGTTTGTGCCATAGCAAACCGCTGAGACGAAGTTCATTCGAACGTATCAGCCACACTAAGCAGCAATGCAGATTGCCGATGCAATTGATGGAGATTGGCGACCCATTGCGAAGAAATCCTGCACGGAGTTGAAGCCATGCAGTGATGCTGCCACAAAGCCAGATGTCCAAGCTCACTAAGTCATGGCCAAGTGCATTTGCACCACTACCCCATTGGGCACACCGCCAACTATGCCATGTAGACACCTACAAGCCTCTAACAGTGTAAGCAGCCAAGTCAACATGCGGGCCACCGACAAAAGTACAACCCCAAGCATTCTCTGTCTACACGCACCGCGCCTGACATTCTAAAACACCAAGGGATTCAAGTTCCACCCACTGATAATTGTACAAATTGCTGCTGCTAAACAATGAGGATATCCATCTACTGCGGCCATTATTTGCTGCATTCATTTTCAACCCTGCTACAACTCGCCCTTCACATATACACAGCTACAATGCACTGCGGAAGCCTGCCCCTAGCCATTGCCTCTTCCTCATCCTTGCTGCTGCCATGGCCACCACACAGACATATCCTCGCACTGCCACACCCCAGCCTGGTGACAGTAAGGTCCTGCCTGCCTGCCAACCAGCCAGCCGCCCGCGGCATCACCACGTACCGTAATCTTCTGGTCAAGCAGCATGCTGCCGCTCAGCTGCAGCGCGTTGGCGGTGGCCTTCTGCGCCGCCTCAGCCCGTA
Source organism: Desmodesmus armatus (assembly GCA_007449985.2). Classification (NCBI taxonomy): domain Eukaryota; kingdom Viridiplantae; phylum Chlorophyta; class Chlorophyceae; order Sphaeropleales; family Scenedesmaceae; genus Desmodesmus; species Desmodesmus armatus. Next base: position 52,074 of record VIIQ02000321.1, read on the forward strand.
AGGCCGGGTCGCCCCCCATGCCCTCAAACTCCAGGTATGCCCCAGGCATTGTCACGTGGGGCTGATAGCGCCCGGCCAGCAACGTGCAGCGCTTGATGTTGGCCCCGCAGGTGTCGGCACAGCTGCGGAAGTGGGCCATAAGCACCGTGTCTGGGACACGCGGGGACACGCCAAACACTGCAACTGACACCTGGTCTGCCTCCTGAGCCTGCTTGAGCCGCTTCACCTCTGCCTGCCTGGCCTCCAGTTGAGCACGCAGGGCTGCAATCTCTGCCTCCTTGCTGCTTAGGGCCTTGCCCCCGCTGGCTGCTGCTGCTGCAGCGGCTGGGGCCGCCGGGGCTGCTGCTGTGCGGCTTTTCTTGGCTGCCGCACCCGCCTGTGGCTCCTGCTGCTGCTGGCCAGGTGCTGCGCTGCTGTGCAAGGGACCCTTGGGTGCTGCTGCTGCTGGCGGCGCTGCAGAGGCTGCTGCTGCTCCTGCAGGGATTGTGGAAGGTTCAGCAGCTTTGCGCTTTGCTCCAACAGCAGAAGCCGTCGCTGCAGCTGCAGCACCTGCGGCGCCTGCAGGTGCCTTGGCCTGTGTGCTGGGTTGCTGTGCTGCTTGTGCTGGTGACGGCCGACTCCCCATGATGCCCAAGCGACCCTGCAGGCTCCTGGGCAGGCCGTCAATCACCCCCAGCTGCCTCTGCTGCTGCTCACTCCTTCCCTGCTGCTGCTGTTGTGGCTGACGGCTTTGCTGGGCATCGGCCATTTGTCCAACACCTGCTGGCTGCAGCTGTGGCTGAGCAACACCTATCCTTGCCAGGTCATCCCTGGCAATGCGAGAGAAGACGCTACCAGCACCAGCCTGCTGCTGCTGCTGCTGCTGTGGTGGTGCCTCTGCGCCTGCCTGTGCCCTGCTGCCAGAGCCGCTGCTGCCCTTGTCTGTCTTCAAGCCATCAACAGCACTGCGGAACATGGACCCCGGCCCAACCACCGCTGACGCTGGCCCCCTGCGTGGCGCAGCCCCAGGCGCTGTGCGTGACTCGCCACCCCGGGGGTCTTCCAGGGGCCGCTTGCGCTGCTGCTGGGGGCTCCTACTGCTGTCTTCCGGCCTGCTGCTGTCTCCTAGCCTGCTGCTGTCTCCCGGCCTGCTGCCGTCCCCTGGCCTGCGGGTATCTTCTGGCCTGCGGGTGTCATCTGGCCTGCTGCTGTCCCCTGGCCTGCGGCTATCCCCAGGCCTGCCGCTATCCCCTGGCTGCTGCTCACGCTGGTTTTCCTGTTGTCGCCCCCGGGCCCTACTTTCCCGCCCACCGCTGCTGCCATCTGCAGGGCGTATCAAGCCAGTCATGTGCAGCAGGCGTGCTGAGCCAGGAGCACCCCTCTGTCGCCCGCTGCCAGCACGTGCAGGCTGCTCATCTGCTTTGACTGGCTGCTGAGCTGGCATTGGTCCTGCTGTTGGGGGCTGCTTTGGTGCTGGGGCCTGCTTAGGTGGCTGTTCTGGTGCTGCTTCCTTTCGGAAACCAAGCTCCTGTGCCTTCCCATCACTGGCTTTCTTGGGGGCTGTCTCTGGTGCTGAGCCCTCTAGGTTGAAGCAACTGCGACGCAGCACATGACGGTGACACCAAACGTTGATGCATGCGAGGCTGATGCACACTGTCGGCGCTGCGCAGGGGGTTACATTACAAGGCTAGTTACAAGGGTCCACACACAGTCATGACCTAGCCAAATGCCACTGCGACGCCATGACAAGATATGATGCTGCCTCAAAGGTGACTTTGAGATCCTCAAAAGTAACATCTGCTTACATGGGGGCTCTCTTGCGCTGTGGGGCCTGCTCCTCCTCCTGCTCTTGCTCAGCAGGCTGACCTTTCTGGGGTGAGCTGACCGGCGTGAGCGGCTGTGAGGGCTCATTCTGCTTCTGTGATGCAAACTGCCCCAACGTGTCCCAACACCTGTGCAAACACGTTGTGGACGGCAGGGCAGGACGTGAGGCAGGACACCAGACAGTCTTGTGTGTGCTGCTGTTGTGGTGGGGTGGGGTCCTGGCCTGCAAGCCCTTCAGAGGCAAAACGCACCAGTCTGAGATTGGGACCGTGGAATCTTCAAAGACCTCTGTGAGCTCCCGTATCAAGTCCTGCTTGTCGTTCACCAGCACCAGCGCTTCCAGAACGCAGTTCACCAGCTCCTCTTCGGCCTCAAAGTCCTCCTCTATCCGTTCTGCAAGCAACGCCTTGAACGTCTCTCGCACACTGGATTCACCGCTGGGAGCCAGTAGGTCTGCCCACTGACTAGGCATGTTCTGCTGCTGTCCGATAGACTGCTGGGGCTATCGATGGGACCCTCCAGAACGAATACAATAAATAAGATCGGGAACTCAAGCCTGTCAGTGATAAGATTGTGGTACACACTAGGGGCAAAGGCCTTCCCCTGTAGCAGTTGATTGGGTTCAATGTACCCTGCTGTCACGTGTGACTGTCATGCCCGTAGTTGTGCTGCTCAGCCCACTGCTTTCATTGAGGGGTCCTGCTACTGCCTGCGCCATACCTTTGGGACGGCACACCCTAGCAGGTTGCCAAACTTCACCGAATGCACAGTCGCTACCTGCCAGGCTGGCTAAGGTGCAGGGTGTCGATCTGGATCGTGTGCGCAACCACAGCAGCTTATGAAAGGTGCAGCTGGCTGTCACAGAGCCATCAGCAAACATCCAACCAAGTCAATACATCACATCACGGGTGCCACCCAACACACCATGCATCATCCAGCTGCTCAAGGCAACACATACTATTAGGAAGCCGGAATTTCTCAGGAAGAGTCCAGGAAAGGACAAATTCCTGGGAATAGCCAGCTTTCAGGTAGGAAGCGCTTCCTGTTCCCAACTGCTTCCACACTTCTGTTTTCTTGTCCTCCTACCCTTCCGACCCTTCCTTCCTTTCCTTGCTTCCCAATTCAAAGACACATGCATACTGTTGCGCAAGACGCATTATTAACGTAGTTTCATCAATATCACGGACAATAGAGTCGTGTTGTGTGGCCAGGACCATGTGCCGCCCCACGCATGGATCGCACCCTTGACGTCAGTGCATCAAGGCCCTGCATGCCCTTGATAACAGTGCTGCATGCAAACACCTACACAGCACCTTTTGGTTCAGCAAGTACAACACAGCAAGGAGCTAAGGACACGTCTGTTCAGCGCAGTTCCTCTTGAGCAGGGGGGTGGGGGAGGGCGCGGGGGGGGGGGGGGGGGGGGGGGGGGGCTCTGGTTTAGTGTTTAGGGGTTTGGGTTTAGGGGGCTTAGGGTTTTAGGTTTAGGGGGTTTAGGGGGTTTAGGATCAGGGCCGGCAGTTGGTTGTGTTGGGGGTGGGTGGGAAGTGGCCGAAAAGCAGGAAGCATGGGAAGTGGGTGTGTCTTGGGTGGGCAGAAAGGAAGGACGCATAAGAAGTCAGTGTGTCAGGGGCCGGCAGGAAAGGTTGGGAGAGAAGGAAGCCCTGGAAATGGGGTGCGTTAGGGGTCGGCTGGAAGGTTGGGTTGCTTGGGGAGGAAGCCCAGGAAGTGGGGTGCGTCAGGGGTCGGCTGGAAGGTTGGAGGGGAAGGAAGCCCAGGAAGTGGGGTGTGTTAGGGGTCGGCTGGAAGGTTGGTAGGGAAGGAAGCCCAGGAAGTGGGGTGCGTCAGGGGTCGGCTGGAAGGTTGGAAGGGAAGGAAGCCCAGGAAGTGGGTATGTCAGGGGCCGGCAAGAAGGGTTGGAACGGAAGCCCAGGAAGCTGGTGTGTGGACATCTGTCCTGAACGGTCAACCTTCCTTGGGAAATGGTACCATTCCAATCAAATTGCACTAAAAACCACTGGAGATCATGGACACCCCTCGTTCCTATGAAAATCCGTCTTGCCTAGGACATTATCTCCAAGGCAACACCGACCTGCCAAAGGTTGTTCTGTTATGGAACCAGGCCATGCAAGCATTGCAAGCTCTGTCCAACGTAACACATCGGAACAGTCAGCAACCCTACCAACACACTGCTTCCTTCCTAGCCTAGGAAAGGCTGGAAACGGGCTAGTTCCTGTACATTTGCTGCCTTTCCCAGCCCTACGACCCAGGAACCTGGGCTAGGGTGCTTCCTAGGGTGGATGTAGCAGGAACTAGGCTAGTACCTTGTGTAGAAACCACCCAGGAACCAGCCTGGGAACCAGTCTGGCAGCTGGTACTGCTGTGTGCTGTGCTGTGTTATGACGTGTGATGGCACTATGAATCATGGAAGTGATGCTAGATGTTACTGAATACGGAGGGTGATTACATGTAGCACATCAGGGTGCCACAGTGTCAGCCGCAAACTGCCACAGCAGGTTCCACGCCTTTAACAATGCAACCACTTATTAGAACTGATGTGGCAGTCCTGGTAGTATTGATGTAGGCAGCTTACACAACATGTCACCCTGTCCCTGACCCCTGCGCCTGACAGGCGGTAGGGCCAACAAAAATGCGCCTTGCACGCACACCTGCACGTGCGGTGGCTATCACAGCGTGGGCCAGGCGTCCTGCAAGTCCCCAGCCACACGTGATCTGAGCTATGGGTATATAGCCTATTTCTGCTGCAACCCTGTAGGCTTCTGCACTGATCATGTAGTGTGGCGCTCGGTCACTGATTGTTGGCAAGGCGG
>VIIQ02000322.1:0-77697 GCA_007449985.2 Desmodesmus armatus
GGGACCGTCCTGTAGTACAGCAGGAGTTCCAATCCCCTGTCAGTCTTGTTGGTGCAGCCGACGGCTTGGGGCTGGACGGCAGATCACATGCACATGGTGTTGAGGGGGGCGATATCCGGACATTCACTCCATGCCAATCAAGTGGGGCCGCGTGCATGATGAAGTGCATGCAGTCAAGCCCGGGGGGGGGGGGGGGGGCACTGCACCTGTGATCTCATGCTGAGCTCACAGCAGGACGCCGATACTGCTACCAGTGCAGCTCAGGTATATGCTATGATTGGTGCAAGTCTGGTGCAGCACATTGGTCTTACGTGTCTTCTGTGTACCTGCCGCACCCTTGCCCCTGCCCTTGCATCGCGCAGTACTGCCAACCGTCCGACTATGATTTCACTAGCGACGAGCAAAGTCCCGCTGGCTGGAGTGCTGTGCCCAGTGCAAACCTGGCCAAAACAGACGTTGATTGCGAACAAAGCCAGTGGAGCTGACACAGCAGCCAATCACAGTGGTGTTGCAGTGAGCTGCGGCCGTGCCGTACAGACACGGTGTCCGTGCTTGGGTGGATGCCGTTCCGCATTGTTTGGGGTTGTTTCTGCAGTCAGTGATGGTACCTACACAGGGCAGTACTCCAGCATTGTGTTGATGCGAAAGTCACGACAACACACTCTGAGTACGAGGAGAGATGGATTGGGCTGCATAAAAGCTGCATGCTGACACACCACACAAGCACTACTACTACATAGTATGTAGCCGCCGTAATGTAGCTGCCTTCACCTTCTAGCCGCTAGCTCAAGTCGAGCTTGCTATGATCCACAGCCGTTGTTGTTTACCTGTGTCTGTGCTAGCACGGCGTGCTGTTTGCGTTCCCTTGTATCATGTTGCAGTGCTATGCTTGCAGCGGCGTGGTCAACACCCGTGCTATGGGCCATAGCAGCACCAACACTGGGTGGTGATGCAGCCGCCTTACCTTCTAGCTTTGTGGTTGCTGTGGCTCCACAGCCGGTGCGGCCCAGCTGTGGCTGTGCTAGTGCGGCGAGCTGTCCGCGCAGCTAGAAAATGTCCGTTGGGATCATCTGGCAGTACGGCTGCAGCGTGGTCAGCACCATAAGCATGGCAGCACCTCAAAGCCGTTGTCACTGTGGCTGAGTGTTTGGTTCGGTCAGCAGCCATGTTCAATGTCGATGGTGGGACACAACAGCAAAGCAAGGCTGTCCCATCATGGACGGCATGTCCCATTGGACTCACTGTCCCTCCACTGGATGCCAGTGGCATCAGTCCTGTGGACCAATAGTGTGTGCGGCAGCTTGAATGTCTGTCTTCCCAAGGCTTCATCTTGCAGGACCCAGCTGTCAATTGTCCGTGTGTGCAGCTACCTCTCAACTTGCAGCGTGCTCGACGGAAATGCGCAGCCTTTTTGCTGGGGTCGTGTGTTGCCGCGTCAACATGACAGTTGTTGACCTGTTCTGAACGTTGTTCCAAAGGTCTGTTGTTGCTGCACGAGTGAGTCATTGAGGCTCGCAGGATTTGTGGGTGTGCTTGCCTGGTTTGTATGTGCATGCTCCCGTGCTGTCTTTGTTGTCCCTTTTGCATCACTCTCAACATGCAAACACACTGGTCATGACCTTGTGCTGCCAGCACAGTGTGTCACGCTGTGTCATGATGTGTGTGCAAGGCCCCTGTCTGCAGCCCTACCCAGTGATCCCTACATTGGCGGTCTTGCCGCTCAAAGTGTTGTGTTGATACATTCACCATGTTCCTGCATGGCCTGGTGGCCTCCCACGCTGCTGTGTTTGTGGCCACACAGATTGTACTACCTCCTGTTTGGTGCAGCCACCTCTACCGTCGACTTTTTCGCCTTCTTGTAAATGGTCGTGTCCGTGCAATGTGCAAGTGCTGGTCTGCGCCCAGGGGAGGGGGAGGGGGTGCCAGGCCCGGGGGAGGGGGGGGGGCGGCGGTCCACAACTTGAATCTGTGGGCTGCCAGGCACGCCATGCAATGCCTACTGCACTTATTGCGCAATGCAACGAGCGATTTCGTCTTCATGCTGTCTGCACCACTGTCACAATGAGTACTTATTCTTGCTGTCATGACAGCTAGCTGAGCTGATCACAGCAGTGTACATCCCAAGTATGTCACTGCCCACGTGGGCCGGTATCTTGGAAGGTGCGAAAGCAGCTGTGCAAAATCGAACAACAACGGGAACCTGGACAAACTCTCACTCTGCACTTCCTCCTTGTCCACCCAATGAACTGAAATGCTGAAATGACACATGATCTGATCAGTGTTTAGTCACCAAAAAAAACCCGCCCACTCAAAAACCCCGCCCACTCGCTAGTCAGCTGCAATGTTTGTCGACTTAAAACTTTTACTGACAACAGGGTTCGCCTGCCTGACTTCGGCTGAGCTGTGGTATCTTGACAGCATAATTGTGCAGGCAGACAGCAAAGCAACACCACCACCCAGCCAAGTTTCGTACGTAGCATCCAGACGTATTATAGTACCTGTTTTTGAACACAGTTGATCATCACGATATCATGCAGCTGCACTCTGCCATGCAGCACCACCATCCGCAGCAGCAGTACCAGCGCAGGACACCCCAGGCCGTTAACACAGCAGCGCAGCACAGCAATAGCCATGCAGCAGCCACAAGCAGGCAACGAAGGAGACAGCAACATGCCCTGCTGCTGTCCTTGACGTAAGTGCCAGCATTGTGCATCACAGTGCCGGTTGACCACCACCCTTCAACAGCAGCTGTACAACTGCCCATGCATCCAATTGCATAGTGGGCTATGCATACGTAAGTCACACCATCTCTCCCTTCTGCTTGCAGTCCTGCACGGTTGTTGCTGTTGCGTCCACGCTCAGCCAGCCTGGTGGGCTGTATGAGGTTGGTCAGTTCATGAATGGCCTGGTGCAGCAGCAGCTGACAGGTGGGTGGGGTCGAGCTACTGGGGTGGGTGGGTGCAAAAGGGGGGGGGTGCACTTGATATCTGCATATGCGTCTGTGTTTTGGGGGTTGGGTGTGTGTGGCTCAGTGTGAGTGCATGTATGATGCATGATTGTGTGTTTTGGGGGGAGTGCAAGTTGCATCACTGTGCTTTTCAGGGCAATTTGACTTTTGCACCTTTCTGAGCAAGAATGTTCAGGCACACAGCCAGATACGGAAGCAGCAGCAGCAGCAGCAAGAGTGGGCCTCTCCCTTATCAGCAGCCTACCACTGGCTCTATCTGCATGGAGCAGCAGGAAGTCAGCAGAGACGCTCCCCTGCCTGTGCTGGTCTAGGGACCTGCTGACACGCTACTCCAGTGGCACTTTCGGTGTCAGCCGTGACTCAATACCTCCCTGCCACCTGCTACTGCTGCTGCTTACTGCTGCTGCAGAGGTCAGCCCCACCACCTGTGTTGCTGTGCTGGCAGCAGGGCTGTTCACGAGTGTGTCCCCCTGCACACTGTCAGTGCTGCCCCTCACTATTGGATACATTGGAGGCTACGCAGACGACAGCCAGCAGCAGCAGCAGCAACAGCAACAGCAGCAGCAACGAGAACAGCAGCAACAGCAGCAGCAGCAGCATGAAGCGGGGACTGTCAGCACAGCAGTTGCTCCAGCCAAGACAAGCAGCAGCAGCAGCAGCAGCAGCGGCAGTAGAGGTGGGAGCAGTTTGGTTGTGCAGGCTGTGTTTTTCTGTGCTGGTGTTGCCAGCACTCTGTCTGTGCTGGGTGTGGCCAGCAGTAGCCTAGGCAGGGCCTATGGGCAGGTGGGGGGAGGGCTGCTGCCCTGCGCTGCAGCGCTGGTGGCTATCGCAATGGGCCTACAATTGCTGGAGGTGAGTGGGGACGTGTGTGTCTAAGGGGCGGGGGGCAGGGGGGGAAAGGGTGGTGGGGGGTGATGGGGTGGGCTGCTGCCCTGCGCAGCAGCAGTGGTGGCCATAGCGATGGACTACAGCTGCTGGAGGTGAGTGCACAGTGGTTACAACTGGTGTGCGGATGTGTTTGTGAGGGGGGGAGGGAGGGCGAGCGGGTTGATGCAGAGGGGGGGGGGAGCTGAGCACTGTTGGGCAAGGGGTAGAGGGGTCAGACTCATGAACCATCCTCTGTGCCAAGCCTATCACAGTGCAAGGTCGACCTTGCTTACACCGTACCTTATGCTCTCACTGCCCACTACCTCGCCTCTTTGCAGGTTGTTCGCGTGCCGCTGCCGTCTTTCCTGTCCAACGTTGACGTGCGTGAAGCTGGCCTGCCCCCTCAGCTGTCAGCGTATCTCTCAGGGGCACTGTTTGCACTGGCAGCTTCACCCTGCAGCACACCGGTGCTGGCATCCTTACTGGCGTTTGCAGCAACACAGGTGGGTGTGTGCGTGTGTGGGCAGGCGGTACAGGGTGTTCGTGGGGGGGGGGGGGTGCACTCTCAGCCTCACCCTGCAGTACACCAGTGCTGGCTTCACTGCTGGCGTTTGCAGCAACACAGGTGGGCATGCGTGTTGAGGGTGGGTGGGTGGGTGGGGTGGGGCACTCGTCGTGTGCCAGGGCCGGGGGCGGCGGGGGGGGGGGGGGGGGCAATGACAGCATCAGTCTGCGGCGCACTAGCGCTGGCATATCTTTTCCTCTGCAGGAATGCAGGTGGGGTGAGATGTGCTTGCCACGGCACGTGCCTCTGCCTTGTGTTATTTGCTTGTGTTGGGGGGGGGGGGGAGGGGTTGTTGTCTGGCAATGCAGTCGTGTAGCTGCTGAGAATCGCATTGGCACAGGTGCTGACACACGTGCTGACAGGCTGGTTGGCTGCTGCGACTGACACTGCTGCTGTTGTAATTTGACCCCTGCAGGACAGTCCGTTTGCTGGTGGTCTGCTGCTGTTCCTGTACAGCTGCGGGTATGTGGTGCCACTGCTGGCAGCAGCTACAGCAACAGTGAGTGGGTCGTGCATTGCACCGTGCTGCTGGATGGGTGGGGGTGGGTCCTCAATCAACACGTATTGGATCTGGCCAGTCACCAAATCAACAAAGCTGACATATACACAATGCACATGTCTATTGGGTCAATGGCAGGAGCATGTTTTGGGGCTTTCAGCTTTCTTAAAAATTTTGCTGTGACTGCCTTGATGGTGTGCCGATGTCGGCTGCCTGGGGCGTTGACTGGTCGCTAGTTATGATGTCCAAGCTGCACTGTGTGCCACAAAGTGTGAACCGTCCAAGGTGCCATGCATGCTAGGTGGTGCATGCCATGTGATATGTGATATGTTGCAGTTGCTGTGCTTAGGGACCTCATATGGTCACTGCCACAACTCTTGCGGTGCTGTGCCGTGCTGCGTGCTGTGTGTTGTGCTGCAGGGTGCTGCCCGGCGGCTGTTGGGTCTGCGTCAGTACTCTGCCTGGGTCAGCCCTGCGAGTGGTGTGCTGCTGGTGTCAGGAGGCACCTACGCACTGCTCACAAGACTGCTGCCAGCACTATGAGGCGAAGGATACCAGCTGCAACCGCAGCAGCATAGCAGCAGCAATGGCAGCAGCAACGGCGGATAGCGGCTGCTGTTATGCAACGCAGCAGTGGTGTCGCTTGCAGCAGCAGGAACCACACAAGCACAAACAATTGCAGCAGCAGCATGGATGATACTGTTGATCTGCAGGATTTGGCGGCATATGCTGTTGTGCTTGATTGTGTGATAGGACCACTGGCCCCTGCGTACAATTATTTGCATGGCATATCTGCACTGTGACTGCTATTGTGCAGGCCCGTTGCGAGTTGCTCGCAGGCACAACGGCGCCTTGAAAAGCTGCACCACCGGCCAATGCACCAGCTCGGTGCTGGTGATTGTTCTGATGGTGATGGTGGTCATCGTATTTGTGATATTATGTTGTGACTCTGACTGCTTTAGCGCGTTGAGGTTGCAAGTTACCTTGGACAGCTGGGACATTCGACAGTTGTGAAGGGTCCTGTACAGCAGTTACTGAATGTGACACCCACATGCCAGCCTCGCTGTGGTAGTGGATAGGGCTGCGCTGAGCGCTTCCTATGCAGCCATGTGTCTGCAACGTATATTCACCGGGCATGCACAAGCAGTCCTGATTTTTCTCCCACACAATCGCTTGCAGCAGCACCAGCAAGTGTCAAGGGGGATATTTATGCCAGCATAGCATGTTTGTTGGCACACATGCAAGGTTGCAGTCACCGCCACAACACCTGGTGGGACAAGTACACGTGAAAAACAGCACGTAATGTCCAACTGACACAACTTCTTTCCAAACCCAACCCACTGTGCAGTCAGCCCTCAACCTCCAAGTCTTGCACAAGGCATCAAATCAACATCAAGCAGCTCTTGGCGGAAATCCTGCCAGTACATGCATACGCTTCGAGACCTGTTGGTAGTGACATTCTTGCGGGTCACCAGGTGGTGACCTTGGCAGAGAACTTCTTTGAGTTACCTACGCCGCCAAAAAGAGGTCGCACCACCATTGTGTTGTAAGTGGCACTCAAGATCGTACTATGGCATTGCCTCGCATCACCACTGGTGTGGCACACCTTGGTGCAAACACATGCAATGCATTTGGCACATGCGCTTCTAATTCTAATCAATTTTACAAGTGCATTTCACTCAGTGCCAGCACACACGCGCACCCACACATATGTGCACACACACTCAGAGTAAGATCATGTCTCTGAGTGACATAGACTCTCTGTGGCACAGAACGTGACCTGGAGTGTCAAGTCCACAACTAGCAACTCAGGGTTGACAGTACCCAGAGTCAAAGCAACCATCTTTGCGACTCAGGCTTTGCTCAGTGGCGGCACACATCCTCTTCAAAAAGTCACTTTGCTGGTTGCTTCACTGCCACCGCAATCAACACCTCCGTGAGGGCACAGTGCGTGGGGCCGCCTTTGTAGCACCCTGCGCAACATATGCACGCTGAAGCGGTGCAAAGGCCGCAGATGCGGCAGTTGCAGAAGCCACTGGCCCAGCCAATGGCATTGATGATGAAACAGCGGACGGGTTGTTCACACTGCCATACCAGCCTGCTAGCTTGCAGCGCTCCAGAGTAGCGGAGCTTACCTCAGCACCAACCCTCACAAACCCACACCTGTCAATACATGCCTTTGTACAGGTGGTCGCTCCACCCAAAGGCATGTTGACGCGGAAAATGCAATATCCTTGACTGAGCATGCAATCTTGTCCATGCCTGGCTTGTCTTTGCCTTTTTGAGACTTCAAAAACTCGGCATACCTTGCAAAAGTGTGGCAGCACTCACGCCAGCAAGAGCAACAGCCAGGATATGTCTTCCGCAACATCATGTTTGCCTCCCACTCTGCACACAACCCGTCAACTTTCAGAACGCTCTTGGTGTCATAGTCACTTGACTTTGGCGGTGTGGGCGTTGACTCATACATGTCCAATGGCGCCCCCAAAACTGGGATCGTGCACCTTGGCATTGAGCCAAGTGGATTGGCCGGCACCAATGCTCTTGCAGTAGAGCTGGCACAGGGTGCAGCAACTGCCCATACTGCTTTGAGGCGCCGCACGCACTCATTGACGCCTATGCCTTCTGGCAAAACGCTGAGGCACCCGTCCAGAAATTTGACCAGTTTGCGATGTGACGTGCTTCGGCTGGCGGTGAGGTTTGTGTCGCCGCCGGGCAGCTGCACAGCCAGCTGCCAGGATTGATGATCAGCCGTGTATGTCCCGCAACACTGGCTGCCTGCTTGTCTGGAGCTGCAACACCCTACGGCATCATTGCAGTCACCACAGTATGGTTTCCTCCACTGATAGAATATGTTTTGGAAATTGACCTGCTCCGTTATGGGAAATGGACCAGACTTCGGCAAATACTCGGGCCCCTGTCCCTCCCAGAAGTAGATGTTTGTCCCAATCAACCAGCCATCCGTGGTGAACATTGTGCAGAGGGGTGACGCATTGCATGCTGCTGCTGCCTGGGCAAGAGTGGGCTTCTGCTTATAGGAGCTGAGAAATGCCACGGATGCCCCAAATGGCCTGAGACCTTCCTTGTATAAGTAGCCTGAAATGTTGCACCCGCGAGATCCAGTGTTCTGCACAAATACTGCACTACACTGCACCACCAGCAGCAGCAGTACTATCACCAGACACGGCACCAACATGGTGCACGTTTTCAGTTATTGAATGATGGTTACTGGTTGCCAGGTGTGTCTTCTGTTGAAGACAGTTGTGCTGACGAGGCTGGGATGATCAGTGATACCAATTTCCTTTCTCGGAGGCTAGCTCGCGAAGCCGTTGAACGTAAGCTTTCATGACGTGCAGACGCTGTATCCCAAACTTTGGTGGCGCGTTTGCTCCGGCTGCCACAACTGACGTTGGGACCAAAAGTCTCAGTTTCAAATGCATGCATCATATGACAAGTCACCCACGGGCAGGGACGGAAAACAGACTGGGCGAAGCCAAGCATTGCAAGCTTGTCAACTGCTCACCCAGTGATGGAACATACTTACCTACGCAGTATGATGCCCCTGACGTGCAAGTCACATGTACCAGACTGCGGCTACCTCCACTTGGCAGCACGAGCCCGGGGGGGGGGGGGGGGTGACCCTTGCATGCTGGTCTGCAGTAAGTCCTTCAAACCGCAGCTTTGCTCTCCTGCTCGTGCTCCTGCTCCTCTTCCTGCTCGCTCTTGTAGTTCAACTTTTACATAAGTCCCAGCTGGTGGGATTTAGTCTCAGCAGACCGGCCAGGGCAGCACCAACACCCTTCTTCCCATACTGCCATCAAGCATTCGTGACAGCTCTTGTGCAGAGCTGTAGGTTATATACTTAACCAGCAAACCAGCATAGCTGCTGCCACCTGCTGCTGCTGTTCAAGAGTCCTTGAGTGTTCCTATGCAGTAATCCTTGATGAGTTCATGAACTGTAGGTGGGTGCTGGGGACCATGGAAGCCCTCGGTGGCGTCACCACCTGCAACAGCAGCAGCAGCAGTGGACATACAATGTCAACAGATGAATAATGTCACAAGGAAGTGCAACTATGTGCTGTCAAAGGGGGAGGAGGAAGGGGGGGGGGGGTCGCTCTGCCTCTGGAGAGCACCCCCCCCCCCTTCCGGGACCCCCCTCTCACGCCCCCCTTGCTGCACCGGAAGTGCTGGAGAAGCAGCAGGAGCACACAAGTGCAGCGCCGGCATTTGAACTCTCTAAGGCCGCTAGTGCCACTGTGCGGGGCATGTTTAACAGCACTGCTGCGCCTCACGCCACCCGAGGCGCCACTGGCGGGGGCCCTGCCGTGAGCACTGTCACTAGCTGTCCTGAGTTGCATGGCAGGACAGCCCTGTAAGCCTCTGGTTCACTCTCTGAGGCTGTGAGCGGCCACACACCTTCCGTCCAACATGTACCTGGCGTGTGTATGTTGGCGATCTTCTCTTGTACTGAAGCAATCATGAATGCTGTGCTGAAAGGCCGTGCCCCCCACCCCCTTGCCCCAGCGTGCACACCCAAGTTTTCTCCTGGCATGTTGTATTGGTGTTGCTGCCTGCACCTGCGTTGTGATTTATGAAGCATCCTCCTTGCTGTGCACCCCCCCCACACACACACACACCGTCACCCTCCCCACGCATGTTATACTGGCCGCACCTGCGTTGTTGAGTATTGACAGCCCCCCTGGGTGCTCCTCCACGTAGTCTGTGAGGTCATACACCTTCAACTGCTTGCTGTCATGGTCCTGCAGGAAAACAGTGAAACAGCAAGGACTGTGACTGAGTGCGTGCGCGCGTGTGTGGTGTGGGTGGGTGGGGGGGTGGGGTGGGGGGGGGGGTGGGGTGTGGGGGTGTGGGTGGGGGGGGGGGGGGGAGCGAAGCCAGCAGGTGTGTGTGTGTGTCCTCTCTGCTGTTCTGCAATGCATCCTCCCTGCTCCCCGCCCCCACCCCCCAAGCATTATGCTTACCCTGTGCTGACTACCTACCCCCCCCCCCCCGCGCGTCAACCCAGCTGCTGGCTATCCTGATGCCTGGTCACATATAGGCGCCCCTGCTGTGCTGCACCACCTATATTCTGCCCCTCTCCCCCCACCCCCTTCCACTTCAAATCAGCTGTCCCGACCCTGATCAATGAGCAACAGGTCGCTATCCTTGCTGTGTTGCTTCATTACTGCCATGGTTTCCCCCCCCCCCCCAAGCCCCCCCCCCCCTCCCCTTCTGTGTTTTGCCGCTTCTTTCGTGCTTCCCCCTGCAATTCAAATCACACTGCAACCGAGCATCTACTTCTCACCCCGTCGATCAATCACAGATGTTGTCCCCTGCTGTGCGCTGCAAACCCTCCTTCCTGCTGCACGCCCCCCCTGAAATTTGCTACCACTGGTCACCCTAACAGACAGCCACAGGTTGTCCTCCTGCAGTGATGTGCCACCTTCCTCCCTGCCTTCCCCTCCTTCTCACATTGCCTCCGCCCTCAATCAACCCCACCAAAGCAGCTGCTTCTCCCCTGAAGATGAGCCACAGGTCGTCTTCCGTGCTGATCTGCACTACCTCCACGCTGTCCCCCCCCCCACCACCACCACACACACACCAACACCCACCCCCATTCCGATAATCAATCCAAGCCCACCAGAACAGCTGGTGCTCACCCTGATGATTAGCCACAGATCGCCTTCCTTGCTGTGCTGTGCTACCTCCTCCCTGCTCCACGTCCCTACAACCAACTGACGCTTCACCTTGGCCTTTGATGCCCCCAGCTGCTGTAGGTGTGACTGGTAGCTGCTGCGCCTGCGCAGCAGCACATATAGGGCCAGAAGGGCTGCACCCACTATCGTGCCTAACTCCAGAGGGGTCATGGTGCTGCTGTGCTGTATGGTGGTTTGGTGTGATGTGTTGAGGGAAGAAGGTATGGACAGGAGTCTGTTTAGTTGTGACGGAGTTGTGATGGAGTTGTGTGGAGTAGAGTGAGCAAGGGGGTTGAAGGAAGGAGGGGGAGTGGCAGAGATATCTGGCTGAAGGGGTGGGAGAGGCACTGTTTGAGGATTTGAGCAAGTGGGTATCCCAAAGGAGCACGTACATGAGTGACAGGCCACGATCAGCAGCGTTGAATCCAGTAGGACAGATGACAGGGCTTAGCAGCGTGGTCCAGACGCAGGAGGCATATAACACCCTGATCGCAAGCCACACCCACCGCAAAACGATCAGAAAGTTGTGACGCTGTCGTGCTTGTTATTTACAGCCAAACAAAACCGACACAGCAGCAGTGATGTGATCTGGCGGCTCTCAAGGCAAAGTATGGCTGTACTGACCCTTTCCTTGACCCTTTCCTTGCGTTCCTTGATTGCACGGCATCGTCTAATACCCTTGCGTCGCCACCTTTCACGCCGCAAGGGCTTCGCTTTGATGCCACAGCAGTAGCTGCTCAGCACCTGTGGGGCTGCAGGCCACTTGCTGGACTGCCTTCGTGCTCCAACGGATCTACACGCAGCTTACATACCATTAAGTTTGGCTTCCTCACCAGCTACAAGGGCCGTTGACATGCCCTCGCAGCAGATCGGGCTTTTGCTGACCGCACTGCTGCTACTGCTGCCACTGCTGATCTGCTCCGTGTCCGTCACGCTTGTTCACAGGTCGCTGCAATGACAGTGAGCCTTCACACAAACAACACCTCGACCGGACCGGACTGGACCGATGGCACAGCAGCAGGTGTAGGCTAGCGGGCTCCTCCGGCTGCAACCTTAGCCATGTTGCCCATCTCTTGATGCAGCGGGTGTGAGGGTACACACACACTGCAGCAGAGGCATGCGGGAGCTCCTGGAAGGTAAGAGGCAGCTGCCAAGCAGCTGTACGGTTGCCTGTCATGATCCCCCTGCCCCTTATCGCCTGTTGTTGTTGTCCCCTGCACGGTTTGTTGGGATATCAGGGGTCAGATTCTCCGTCCTATCATGGCCTGCAGACAGGCATACTAGCACTCATGTACGGTTGCGCGGGGCTTTCTAGAATTTTATCTTTCCCAGCACAATGCACTAGTATGCATCGCAAGGGGCTTGCGGCAGTCTCAGTTCTGCCTCGAGTTGGACGTCTGTGATGCTACAGCAGCACTCTGCTCACCCAGCCGCCCTCACATGCAGCGCTTGCAACACTCAGCAGGCGACGCACACAGGGCGGCTGGGCACAAAATGCACAAAGTGCACAAGCAAGAACCAGCAAAGCTCTGCATGGATATGTCGGGGGTATGGGGGGGGGGGGGGTCCAAGAGGCCTGCATTGGCGAATTCATTGGCCGGTGAATGCACAGTGGAGAACATCACCTCTTATTGCCTTGGTCCTGATGCCACCCCGCCTTGTCTGCCTGTTGCCCGGCATGCACGGTCTGCCCCTTCAACATGCCCCCGTAGGTACCCCTAGCCTTCGGCCAGTCACCCCAGGGCCAGCGCCGCTGCCAACCATCCTCACCCCAAGTGACAAGCCCCGCCATCATCCGACCGTCACCAGCCCCAAGCGATCGCCTTGATCATCACACCAGCATCGCGGCCGCTCCCCAGCGACATCCAGGCGTGCCGCGACCTGTGGGCTCCGATATCATCCCCATCCCTGACGGCTACTCATCCAAAGCCCCACACACTGAATGCCCCTGCAAGGCGCTGGTGGTTTGACTGTGACGGTGGAGTTGCGTCGCAACTGAATGTCTTGTTGTGATTTGTGCTTGTGATATCTGTCTCAGGTAGGTGGCAGTGGGGGTGCAGAAGGAGGTGAAGGGGGAGGGCAGGAGGAGAAGGCGGTGTGGATGGGTCTGTGTGTGTGGAGGGGAGGGGGCTATGCTGCTCTATGTCATGACTGATCAAGTAACAGCCCCTGATACATGTTTCAGTCTCCAAGTCATTCACATTTACTGGGGATTGCGAACATGCAGCAGGGGCTGTCACCTGCTGCGCACTTGTGCATGGGGGGTGGAGGGCGAATGGGGCAAAGGGGCGGTCGTGGGGCTACTCACACCATTTGTGGGCACAGCTTCTGGGGACCTGGGCCAGTTGGGTTTACTTGGGTGATGACTCCACATGCACTGATTCCACATGCACTTACTTGGGTGCTGTGATGCCACAACCTCACATTTGGGCTGTTGTCCAACATAGTGCCTCAGCCCACCAAGTAGTGTCCAGATTGCCGTGGGTGTTTTGGGGGGGTGGGGTGGGGGGGCTATATCGGGATACTCCAGCCATCTGTCGGCACAGGTTCTGAGGACCCGCGATATCGGGAGGATTGGGATGGTTGGGCACCACAGCTCCACACCAGGCAAATTGTGGGAGGGTCTTCCCATCAGTTGGCTCATGTGCTGCTGGTTGTGATCTATACAACCACATGTCGGCTCCCTGGCACTTTCCCCCTCCTCCCCCGAGTGCATGTGCATGGGGTTGGTGCCTTGGTTATTTTTGGGGGGGGGGGGGCTGGTGCCTGCATCAGTGGCATGGCCAGTTCAATGTGTTGGCATGGTGTGTATAAGGTGATGTGTGTGTTCAACAGACAGTGTGTGTTTGGTTGCCAGCCCTTTCAGGTTCACCTCTTGAGGATCATGTACCTTGTTTAGCTTGACACAACGTGCCAGGCCCAGAAAGGTACATGCTCCAGCGAGGGATTCTGGAAAGGCGTGGGCCAAGGGTGGAGGGCTGAGAGGAAGTGAAGGGGGTAGACAGAAGGCATACAGCATGCTGCCAACTCTCTTTCTATCTGTGGTCTGCACCACCCCTTTCCCCCTGCATGTGTGTCATGACACACCCCTGGCCGACCACAGCTGAACGGCGCTGCTGACTCATTTTGGCTGCCCCAAATTCAGTAGCCTAAACCCTGTAGTGATGTGTGGCATGCGTGTTGCATCATGGCCTCATCAATTTCAAATTCCAAGCTGACGAGTCTATGTGCTGTCTTCCACTGCTGCTTGCTGCATCATGCAGGACGGTATGCTCATGGACTTCAGCAATGCGGTACTCTCACCCTTTTGGCAACTGGCTGTGCCATCACAGTGTTATGTGCTGGGCAGATGCAGTGCTGGCAGATGCAGGACAAGATGCTGGATTTGCAATGTGTTTGGACAGCAGCTGACCTTGACCAACGTCCGGTTCTGAACTTGACGGTGACATCAGGATGTATATAGTTCAGACAGAGGTCTTGTGCTGAGCTGCTAGCTGACAGTTGGTATTGGGCTTGTCAAGGGGCTTGTCAAGCAGCCTGGGGTGCATGACTGCTGTCTGTAGATTGGCAGGTCAGGGCATTGAGCGATATTGATGTATGGCATTGCAGCCATCACTGTGGGTTGTTGCTGTGGGACGCTGCGGCTGATGCCGAGTGCTTATCCTTGTGGGCGAAGTGCTACCGTCTGTGTGGTTGTTGACTGGGTGACTGCATTGACGCTGCGGTTGTTGAAGGGAGCCCGCAGGCTGTTCGGCCCTTCGTAGGAGATTTGATACCCCGACTGTCAACCTTGGTGTGATTGGATGATTCAGTTAGCGTAGGTGGCGGTGCTGGGTGCAGTACACACGCAGGTTGTGTGCTTCTGACAGGTTCTGGCCAAACAAGCCAAGATTGGAACGTGTCCTTGAGAAAGGCGTGATGTTTTGACAATCAGTATCAGCAATGGCTGCTGCATCATTCTGGTACATATTATACAAAAATCCACTGTAAATGTCTGTGGGGTTGAGCAATAAAGCAACACCTTCCGGTGCCTCAAGTAACGCCTTACAGCCTTCATCACCAGCGACGTGCATCAACAATGCTAGCGGTGAGCGCTCATATGAAACATGTCAACCTCAGAATCAGTGACAACCACTGAGGTGGAAGATGCATTGCAGCTGCATCATGATGATCATTATGCATTCCAAACCTTGTGGTCGCTCCATCCTCATCAGCTGCAGCAGGCGCTGCCACTCAACAGCATGGTTTCTGCCCTGGACGTAAACACCTCACAAACAACTGCACACTCTAACAGCATCTCAGCCAACCGCACAACTACCACTTGCTTCTGATTCAACTGCAACCTACACAGCCGTCCGACAATGTCACACCTGCACCCAAGTGAAATGCCACAGACGCCAAAGCTGCACTATGAGATTTGTTGGCCGACCGCCGGTGCCACCACACAATACACACCGTGTGTAACACACGCAACTGCTGGCCTCGGCATTGGCTTTGTGTATGGTTCTACACACAATCAGGGCGCGCACTGCATCTGACGTGCAGCTGCCCGCAATCAGCACACTCTTGATTCAGAGGAGCAGGCAACACAGCAAAACATAGACAAAGCATGTTACACTTCAATCACCCCACACCATTCTTGGACCATACAGGGGCTATTAGCTGCATATAGAACTTGCCTCGGGTTATGCTTCTGCTGTGGGTGATGCTGCTGGTTGCACTGCTGCCGCCGCGCGACATGTGCAGCGGCAGCTGCGCAGCTGACGCCCTGATGACTGTTGTGTTGCTACATACCCAGTGAAGTAGCACAACAGCTACTGCTGTAGCTGCAGGCCAGCAGGGCCTGGTGGTGTACTGCCACATTATACCTTGTTCAGTGTGTACCACCGCCTTCTGCACGGTTCTACATGGCCTTCAGCCAACTTCACAACCTCACTGCACAGCACCTGGACGTGCTGACAGGCTGGCCATACCGCAGTGGGACCCTCCTGACTGCTGCTGCTACTGCAACAGCGGGCTTCCGCTGCCGCTGCCGCAAGCCCAACCCGCTTGTGCTCCTTCTGCTGCTGCTGCTGTTAGAGAAGGCACAGCCGCTGCTAGTCAGGCAGCCAGCCTGTCTCCGGGCATGGCAAGGCAGCGCATACACCCTGCCATTGCCACCAGAACCTGCCGCTGCTGCTGCTGGTGGCGGTGGTGGTACCTCCGCTCCTTGCAGGTGCTGATTGGGGGTGTAGGCCACAGATTTTGATGACTCCTGCTGCTGCTGCTGCAAGCCGCCGCCAAGTGCTCGGAGGGCCTGCGCCCGTGCAGCTGCCACCGCCTGCTGCAGGGGTAGTGCCTGGTAGCGGCCGGGTGCCACCTCCCTCACCACACCCCATGACACTAGCTGGGACAAAGCATCAGCAGTCAACAGGTCAACCTGAAGGGAAGATGGGCAGAAAACATGACTTTCCGTCAGCATATTGGTGCAGGTTGCTGTAGGCCAGCACGTTGCTCACAGCAGACCAGCTGGGACAGGGCATCTGCGGTCACTAGGTCAACCTGAAGGGTGAATGGTACAACACATGAAGCAGCATACAATGTCTCAGGCATGGCAAGACATTGTTGTATGTTTGCAGGTTGCAGAAGGCCCGCAGCCTTACTCTGCCCTCAAGACTCAGCTTCACGCTCCCCCCCCCCCAGGCTGTCTCTCGAAAAGCCTCACTGCCCCATCCTAGCCACCTTGACTGAGCTGCACAGTCCCCAACAAACCCTGACCCCCTCCCCCTGCCCTCTGACATGCACATGCAGTCCCTCCCCCCCGCCCCCCCCCCCCTCCTGACCTGCAGCCCGAAGCGTCTGTCCAGGAAAGCCTCAGATGCACCATCCACATCTGACATGCTGAACCCCCTCACACTGCTGCTGCTGCTGCTGCTGCTGCTGCTGCTGTCAGCACTGCTTCCCCAGCTGCTGCTGCTGCTATCAATGTCGTGTTCGTCACCCATTGTCATCACCAGCAGTGCTGATGCTGCCAGTGCTGCCTCCTTTGCTGCATCATCACGTAATTCGTCCAGCAGTTTGCACAGCACCCCCTCCTGGCTGTCACGTGCAGCAGTGTACGCCATGGACAGCATGGTGGACGTAAGGGACGCCTGGTGGGACTGTGGGTGTGGAAGGGGGGGGGCACAAAAAAGGAACTTTCAGCGGTGTACTGTATTGACCACACACCCCGGAACACCCAGCAACTATGACGCTGCAGCAGTGCTGCTGCCACCGTCATTGCCGTTTGACAACATCTGGAGCTGTACTTGTCGCGATGCAGCAGGCTGCTTGGACTTTCTTGGGGGTTGCAGGCAAATGTGTCATGGTACGGCATCGGTCTGCGGTGTGTACAGCGCGCAGGGGGGACAAATCACTCACCTTTATTGTTGTGAGTACCTTGATGGCACGACCTGCCACCAGGCCAGCAGCAGGCAGGAACACCAGGGAGGGAGACCAGTGCAACGCAGCAGCCTGTGCAGCAATGACAGCAGCAGCAGCAGCAGCAGCAGCAGCAGCAGCAGCAGCAGCAGCAGCAGCAGCAGCAGCAGCAGCAGCAGCCACAAAGACAGCAACAACACGAGCACAGAGACAAAGGCGACAGTAGGTGAAGTAAACTTTGGGTCAAGGAGCGGTTGGCAGAGCCACACTAACATCTTTGGCTGTGAGAACTTCCAGCTCAACAGCACATACTGTGTACTGGAAGAACCTCAAACAATGCAGCGCTGTCACCAACACACCCCCACGGTTGAGCAGGTGCCGGGGGCCCCTCATTCTGGATGAAGAATGCACCCACTCCCCCAAAGATGGCTTCCCACGACATCGCAACACACCGAGCCTCACACACCAGCCGCTTTACCGACCACCACTAGCATGCATGTGGTAACATGCAAATCAAACCCCACCGCCCCGGCCGCTGCCGTCAACGCAGTCTTGGCAGTGCTGCATGCATCAAGAAACTCCATTCACCAGTAATCACTCGCGCTTCAAGCCAATGACGGCTACCACTACCTCCACCCCCGCCCCCCAAAAAACACCCCACCTGCTGCAGCAGTGCTACGAATGCTGCGAGTGCTCCCAGTGCTGCCAGTGCGCTGCGCACCAACGTGATGGACTGAACCTGAACCTGCTTGGAGGGAAGTACCTGTATACAGGAGAGGGCGGGCATGGGGCGGGTAGGGGGGGGGGGGATTGTGTGTGTCTGTGTCAGTGTGCTGCAATCATATTGCGACAGGGCAGCTCCAAAACTGTCACCTCAGTCGGCAGTGTCAACCATAACCAGCCTCAGACTAAATTAGAAGCACAAACAGACAAAGCCAAAATCTGATGCAGCCTCATTGCCCCCCCCCCCTTCCGGCGCACCCTAGCCTCATACCCTCACCCCCGTTCCAAGTTTGGGTGCCTTCACCAATTTCAGATCCGCCACTGTTACATCAGCAAAGCTCTTGATGACCTTCAACTCGGGGTTTAACTCCTTTATCCTGCGGCTGTCACAGGCCTGTATTGCAGTGGGCCCTCCGCCCTTTCTGCACACCCGCCCATCCCAAGACAACCCCTCCCTCACCAGCTCAAGGTCTGCCACTGCCACATCAGCAAAGCTTTTTATGACCAGGTTGTAGGGATTCTCCCTCATCCTCATGCTCTCCCGTGCCTCCCGTGCTGCTGCTGCTGCCTCTGCATGGGGAGTGAGTGACCGCCTAGCTGCCCGCATGGCTGTCGATGCTACAGCCTTAGCCTCAGAAGCAACGCTCGCTACAGCCGCTTTGGTGTCAGCTGCTACAGCCGACGCCGCTGCTGCTGACGCTGCTACAGCCGCCTTGGGGTCGGCGGCTACAGCCGTCGCGGCCTTTGCTACAGCCGACGCTGCTGCGGCGGCTGTAGCGCTGGCGTGGCGTTCTGTTGCTGACTGTGCAGCAGCGACAGCCACATCGGCAGCTAGCCAGTCCCCCACCCCGGCATGTAGGGCGGCAGTGACTGCGGTCTCGGTGGTGTTGGGAGGGGGAGGGGGCAGGGCGGTGGCGGCCCGGTACATCACAATGACAGACCGGTAGGTGGGCTCCTGGGAAGGAAGGCGGGTGGGGGGGGGGACCACAGGGACAACACAGGGGTGTTGTGGGACAGAGGCCAGGCAGGGTTTGAGTGCTCTGTGGTGGTGTGTGCGGCAGTGACGGCAGTTTCGGTGGCGTTGGGAAGGGGAGGGGGGATCGCCCTGTTGGCACGGTACTTCACAATGACAGACCGGTAGGTGGGCTCCTGAAAGCGGGGGGAAGGGCGAGAGGGAGCAGAGCAGGCGGGGGGGGGGGGGGGGGGGGGGGGGCAAGGAAATGGGGGCAGGAAGAGCGTGAAAATGGAATGGTGGTGGTGGCGGGCAGGGCTCAAGTGCTCTGGGGCTGGCAAGAGCAAAACATCAGTTCTGGCAGTGACGATGGTCTGGGGTGGAGAAGGGGGCAAGGGCAGTGTGGCACGGTGGAAGACAATGACAGGCCATTATTTGGGCTCCAGCAAGGGGAGTGGATGGTAAGGAGGGCAGGGGGGCATTAGTAACTGTAGATGTGAGTTGTGAGGGTGGGTAGCAGCTGGGGTGTGACCTGGCCCCCAAGAACAGGCAGCTGACAGTGTCTGCCCTGCTGCAACATTATACACACAGGATTTGCTTTGTTGGGGGTGCAACCCAGTACAGTCTTCACGCACCTGAAGCACCAGTGGCTCGCCACCATTGGCAGGTATCTGCGACTCAACAGCACCACTATTGCTGCCCCCCCCCCTCACAACACACCCACAGCCCCCCCCCCCCTCCTCCCCTCTCCCCACCTGCAGCACCAGTGGCTCCCAGAACCTCTTCAGCACCTCCCTAGGCCCAGGCATCAGGCTGCGCAGGGAGCGACGAGCAACAACACGCGCTGCTGCATGATCCAGGTCACTTGAACTGGAGGAAGCAAGGCTGAACTGCCGCGCTATACCTCGCTGCTGCTGCTGCTGCTGCTGCTGCTCCTGCTGCTGCTGTTGCTGCTGCTGTTCCTGGCCTGACAGCAGCTGCTTCACGTGCTGCTGCAGCTGGGACACTGCCTTTTGAACACTCTCAACGCCTTTGTCGATTGTATTAGTCACCGGATGCACGATTATGTAATCCACGAGTAGGTCCATCTTTTGTGCCAGGTAGAGCCCTGGTGCTGTGGCCACCCCCACACCCCTGTGGAACACCAACAGGCGGTCACTGAAGGGGGGGAGCTGGTCACGATCCAGCGGCAGCGCCGGCTGGTACTGCTGCTGCTGCTGCTGCTGCTGCTGCTGCTGCTGGGTGCTGTCAGTGCTGCTGAAGCTGCTGCAAGTGCCACTGGTTGTGCTGCTGGTCAAGTTGCCCTGCTCTTGCTGCTGCTGCTGCTGCTGCTGCTGCCAGAATCGTGTGAGCAGCTGGCTGTCCAGCACTGACCAGTTGATGGTGACAGGGATGTCTGGTGGGTGAAGGGGGGGGGGGGGGTGATAAGGAGGGGGGGGGGAGACAAGCGAAGAAACCAGGGTGACAACATGCAGAAATTAGGATAAGGGTGATGATCGTGTAAGGGAATGACGCAGGTAAGAGAACGTCCATGGTTGCAATTGCAGGAACATACCAAAAAACCACCACCCAGACCTACCCAACACAAGCCAGGCAGTACCCCTGCCACCCACAGAGACACCCAGAAGCCACCACCCCCAAGTCAACACATGGCACACTCACCAAATGTGAAGTCGTTCAGTTGAGCTATGTCCCACTCCTGCAGCAACAGCAGTGCATCACACAACAGAAAAAGTAGCAGTGATGTTGAACGATGTTGCACAATCCTCCTTTGGCAGCATAGCTTTTGAACTTTCCATGCCATCACCACTGTACTCAGTTGTCTCCTCACAAACAAGTGAACAGCTGCCTGACTGCACACTGTGTGTCTCAGTCACTGGCCACCTCTGAATCAACAACTGACTGCATGCCTGCCCCCCACCCCCACACAAACCGACCCGTGCCCAACTGTGCACCCCTCCCCTCACCTCCTGAGTGAGTGGGCTGTAGCGTGCCTCCAGCAGCAGCTGGATGATACAGCCCAGCAGAGCCTGCTCACAACCCTGCACACAGCAGCAGCAGCAGCAGCAGGAAGCAAGGCAGCCATGCAGGGGAGGGGGGCCTGATCTGGAAAACGTGGTTGCAATGCCTTGCAGGACGCAAACAAGGGGACAGCCCACAATATGTGTGTCCTGGAGTGTGAGCCACACTGCAACTGGATGCCATTTCAGCAGGGCTCGCTCACACACCTGGGAAAAGCAAAGGCGATCACTCAAAGGCATAGTGGGGTAGATTGAGTGTCTTCTCGCCTTCCTCTCCCCGCCCCCTGCCCAACCCCCGCAAAGACACACCAACCTGTGGGTCAGTCGCCCAGTCGTAATCACCCCCCTCCAGTACATCCAGCAGTTCCCTCTCTTCCTCTCTCATGTGCCCCCTTGTCAACCCCCCCCCCCTCCCTCTTGCCCGTCCCTCCGCCCCCCCCCCCCCCCCCACCTCGCACCCCCACCCCCACCCAGGCACAGACGCACCAACCTGTGGGTCAGCTGCCCAGTCATACCCATCTCCCTCCAGCACATCCAGCAGTTCCCTCTCCTCCTCTGACAGTTGTGGTTGCACCCTGCCCATTGCAGCCTGAATGTAGCGACCCTCAGAGGCATGTGCTGAGGAACACAGCAGCTCTAGCAGCTGAAGCAGCTCAGCAAACAGCTGCTGCTGCTGCTGCTGCTGGAGCTGTTGAGCAGTGCTGTCGTTGGGATATCCATCAGCTGCTGCTGCTGTTGCTGCTGCTGTTTGAAACTCCTGCTGCAGGGCTTGCCTGAACCTGAGCCATGCTATGGGGATGGAGCGCTCTGATACAGGAGGCAGCAGCAGGCCACACAAGCAGCACAGAAACAACCTGTCAGATGGGACCACAAGCAATGACATACATGCGCTGGTCGTCAGCGCCCCGCATGAATGTGGGAGACAAAAGCAGGGGGGGGGGGTACTTCATACTTTAGGCGACAACGGACAGGGATGTATCCCATGAGATTGGACCCCAAATGTGTTATCACTGTAATCCTCAATTTTAAGCTGCTGGTATTGTGCGTGTGTGTGTTTTTTGGGGTGGAGTGGGGGTGGGGGTGCTGAACTTCTGCCAGGTTGACAACCTTCAAAAAGCATGCCCCAAGCAAGCCTCAACCCCCAGAGCAGCCAGCCACAAGCAACCAAAACGACGTTACAGGTCTCACCAGGAGGGCATAGCACGACATCCTCCTCAAGCAGGTGAAGCAGGTCCGTAACGGGCATCACTGATACTGCTGTTACGACAACAGGCTGGCGCCGCTGTTGGTCACGCACATGGTTCTGGAACTGCTGCAAGTCGATCGCCTGCACTCAGGACGAAAACGTGTACGTGAAGTGGACCGATGAGTCAACTGGTCGAGTTGACTAGTTGAGAGTAACCGAACAGCAAATGCAGTGTTTACTGATCTTAGTATAAATATCATTACTGTGAATGAGCGCAAGTGGAAGCTGCCGAGAGGAATTTTCCGACAGATCAGATCTGCTGTGTCTTC
The DNA here is from genome assembly GCA_007449985.2 of Desmodesmus armatus. Taxonomy (NCBI): domain Eukaryota; kingdom Viridiplantae; phylum Chlorophyta; class Chlorophyceae; order Sphaeropleales; family Scenedesmaceae; genus Desmodesmus; species Desmodesmus armatus. The sequence continues at coordinate 22,206 of VIIQ02000322.1, forward strand.
GGTCCCTACTCTCTGATTGTGTCGTGCATCGTCAAAGCTTCTGCAACTTGCATCAACAGTGTTCCATCAGCAATGTACTGATGCAGCAAATGCAGGCAGCAACACAACACCCACACCGCTGTGACCTTCCTCTGCTGCGCCAGCCACGCTTGTCTCGTGGCTGGTGCGGGCAGCAACGCCATGCAGCAGCCTCTCAAATACCTCACACACACCGCAGTAGTAGCTGTAGCACAGCACAGAGGAGCAACAAAGGTCGGCGGTTGACCCCAACAGTGAAGGTGCGTGCCCTGTCAGCAGCTTCGGAAAAGCAGACCGGTGAAGACAAGTGCAAGATCATTCTCCGTTTCGCTCTTTTGTTTTGCATTTGATCGCTTTGTTTGGCTCAGCAGCAGGGCTGTCACGGGGTCACAGGGTTACCACGGCTATGCTGATGTTATTTGTCCTGCAGGCAGCGGCTGACAGTGCAGCTCTACAACCATCTGATAACAGCAGCAGCAGCAGCAGCCGGAGCACACCCGGCAACAGCAGTGCAGGCAGCAGTCCAGATGCCGTGTACATCAAGGCTCCCATGTCGGGTGGCGTGCAGTCTTACCCTGGGCGCAGCGTGGTGGTGCTGGGGGACGTGCCCAGAGGTGGGGGGGGGGGGGGCGCAACAGGCGCGGGGGGGGGGGGGGGGGGGGTCGATGGAGTGTACACAGCACGCAAGGGGGCCAGGGGGAACATGCGCAAAAACGAGTATTGGTGTCGGACAAGTGCGGGGGGTGATTAGGTATGTGCATGTGGGTTCCTTTGGGCGCGGGAAGGGGGGGGGGGGTGAGGCACTTCAAGTGCCTCTTGCAAGTTGCAAGCAGAGGGGCGTTAGTTGCCTGTACATGCAGGGACAGCAGCACCAGCGCCACCACCAGCAGCAGCAGCAGCAGCAACGGTCTTCTCTTCAACAGCTGTTAGCAAAAGCATGTGCCGCCCTGTGTCGGCCTCAGCACGATTGCATGCAGCTGGCATGTGGTGACTAGGAAAAGTGCGCAACGTGTCACCATGTGCATGCCAGAGGCTAGTGTCCATGGGCGGGGAAGACGTGCTGCATCACACCACCTGCTGCTGCTGCTGCTGCTGCTGCTGCTGCTGCTGCTGCTGCTGCTGCTGCTGCTGCTGCAGGGTCTGTGCTGCGTGCTGGTGGTGACATCATAGTGCTGGGCAGGTGATGCACGAGGGGGGGGGGGGGGGGGGGGAGGGGGCAGGTCTCATAACCAAGGTCCTGCACAGGGAAGAGGAGAGAGAGGGGTAAAACGAGAGAGGAAACAGAGAGATGCCAGCAGCTGGTTGTAGATGCCTAGCGTGCGGCTTTGGCTTATGCCTGCTTACCCTTGCTTTGATGCTGTGAGTGGTTCGGAGGTCTGCATGACAAGCACAGACGGCTGTCCCCCCCCCCCCTTCCAACTCCTCTCTGCTGTCAAAGAAAGAGTGCCTGCAGCATAAAATGCAAGACAGGTCCCAATACACCCCCACATGACCTAAACCCTTACCCCCCCCCCAAACAGAAACCCTCCCCTCCCTCTCCCCCTCGCTCATCATTGTCACAATCGTCCATGTTATCTGTTGAGACAGCAGCAGGCAGTGAAGGTGACAGCTCAGCAGTGCTGCCAGTATGCAGGGGCTGCCCAATGTGGCTGGATGACCGAGTTCAGGGTTCAGTCTTGACTTTTCAGTGCATCTGTTTAAGTAATTTTGCTTATGCTTCCTTTACGCTCTCCGTTTGATCACAATCCCTCCCCAATCCCCAATCCCCTATCCCTGTCATGACCCTTCAGGTTGTATGGTGAGGCAGCAGCAGGCACTGACGGTGATAGCTCAGCAGTGCTGTTGGTCAACAGGCTTGAGCCAGGAGCAGTCACCAGCATAGCTGGACAAACACCCGGCCCAGCAGCAGCAGCAGCAGTGTTGTCATCGCGCAGTGAGCAGTTGATGCTGGTGCTGGATCCTGGGGCTGCAGCAGCAACATGGACGGTGCGTGCTGGTGCTGCTGCCGGTCAGGTGTCAGCTCCTGTCAGGGCCCCTCAGCCCCCCCCCCCTTCCTTGTCCTGAGGGGATTGTTGCAAACATTTTGTTGGGCACAAGCATGGTCAAGGTGGTGAAAGACTGGCATGTCCAGTAACAGCAGCACTAGGGACCCACTCAGCCGCCTTCTACGACACGTTGGCTATCCACCGCCATCCTTCCATGGTTGCTGCTGCCCCGGCTCCTCCCCTCGCCCCCCCCCCTTCCAGGCCATGCCAGGCACGCCTCCCCTTCAAGCCCCTGCGCCCAAGCTCAGTGTGGGGGTTCAGGTGGGCCGTGTTGCTGCTGGGCTGTCGGTGCTGCTGCTGGGGTTGGCACTGGTGCTGGCACCCAGTGCGGTCCTGGGCAACCTGCTGAGCACTACGGCTGAGAGCGTAACAGGTGAGAGTTGAATTCCGTGTAAAGTGGTGGTGGGGTGGAGTGGGGTGGGGGACTGCCCCACCCGCAGGAGGTTGCTGGAGAGTCTGTTAGGACCAACAGCAGAGCGCTTTGAAACGTGGGACTGCAACGGAAGAGGGGGGCTGGGGGTTCTGGGGGGGAAGAGGAGGGGGCAAAGGACACGGTGGCTGATGCGGCTGACAATGAACGGGAGGGGAGGCTGGGTGCTGGACACCCTTTTGATCACAACGCAGAGAGCTGTACAGGTGAGATGTGGGGGTGGAAGTGGGGGTGGGATGGGGGTGGGGGTGAAGCGAGCTTGCTGGCCAGTCCAATATGCCCAACAGCATTGAGTTGTGTGTCTGTCATGTCCCGTTGCTGCTGTGTTTGTGTCCTGCAGGGGCCCTGTTGGATGTGTTCATCTTTGGCTACATCCTACTGCAGGTAACTGTTGTGCGGGGGGGGGGGGGGGTCTAGCATAGTTGTGAAGCGGGGAGGACTATTGATGAGGGAATCGCACGTGGAAAGTAATGCTGGGAGGCAAGGTGTCACAAGTGGGTGCAGTGCTTGAGGCAGTGTGTCAACAGGAAGGCAATCAAACATAGGTTAGCAACGGAGAGGGGGGGCGCAGGGGTACATGTGCACATACTTGACGCCACTGTTCCACACCACCGATAGGGTTCGGGGTTTTACCCCACCTTAGGGGTTCAGCCGGCTCAAATCTAGTAGGCAATGTCATTGATGTGTGGCGACTGTGTCTGATGCCACATTTTCTCCCCCCGATACATACAGTACCTGCACTGGGATTGAGGCCAGTAGGAGGTATGAGACATGTGTAATGGAACTCTGTTGACGCCCTGCTGCTGCTCTTGCTGCTGCTGCTGCTGCTTTTCCTGCTGCTGCTGCCGCTGCCGCTGCTGCTGCTGCAGGGTGCTGGTTTGTTGTCGGAGGGTGCAGAGCTGCTGCTGGAGATCATCAACCCTGGCATCATTGGAGGTACGGGCGGTTTGTGTGTGTGTGAAGGGGGGGGGCATTTTTCAGGGCAGACTGTTGGTTTGTGCAAGTGGGTGGGTTGGTGGGGTTAGGCATGCATCCATTGCTGCATTACTGACCGTCTGCTGGCTACGCCGCTGCTGCTGCTGCTGCAGGTGTTGTGCTCCCTGTGCTTGGCGCTCTCCCTGACAGCCTGATCATCCTGACCTCCCTGTCAGCAGCATCACAGGCAGAGGCACAGGAGGCAGTGGCAGTGGGAATCGGTGAGACACATACTTATAGTCCCATAACAAGATTCAGATTGTGACTCACAGCAACATTATTCCACCCGCCATCAGTTGCTTATGCCGTCACCCTCAGTAGCAGTGACTGGTGCAAGTTGCTTGTTGTCCACCATCAACCCCACCAACACCTGCTTATGTTGACCCCTCCATGTACACACCACCCCTTCTCTTCCACACTTTCCTTGCTTTGCCAGGTACCCTTGCGGGCTCCACCATCCTGCTGCTGTCCCTGGCGTGGGGCTTCAGTGTCATCCTGGGCCGCTGTGACATCAACGAACGGGGTTTTGCGCAGGACAAAACCCTGACACGGGGTTGGGATTGGCTCAACACGGGGGTCACTGTGGATAAGGACGTGGGCCAGGGGGCGGCTATTATGGCGGCCAGTGTGCTGCTGTATGGGATCGTGCAAGTGCCTGCATTTTTGGGAGCGTCGGATTCACCACAGGTGGGTGCTGGTGTGCTGTTGGGAGAGGGGTGGTGTGACTCAAGTTCAGGAGGGTGATTGGGTTTGGCTGTACAGGTACAGCAGGGTGGTTGTGTTTGCGGGAGGAGGGCTCTGTTGTCAAGGACGTGGGGCACCGGGCGGCCATTACGGTGGCGAGCATGCTGCTGCGTGGGATCATTTACGTGCCTGCCCATGTGGATTTTTGAATTCACCGCAAGTAGATTGTTTTTTCTGGGGGGGAGGAGGGGGAGAGTTGGAAGGGTGTAGCAGGAAAAGCAGGGAGGAGGCAAATACATGTACATGACGACAGATAAGGCTGCACCCAGCCCCAGCTAGGGTCGCAGATGCCATCTGTGTTGGAGTCCAACACATCCAACGCATATGCTCTGTTCTGCATGCATGCATCATATTGATGTCTGTCATTGGGTTGATGTGGTCTGCTGCTGCTGACCTAGAGGTTCCACTGCTGCAGTCACCATGTGGCTGTGTGCCCCCGTGTGTCTCTGTGTTGTCCTTCAGGCTGCCCTGGCTGGTGCCGTGATCTGCCTGTCCGCCTGTGTGGGCTACTGCATCTACAGCGTGCTGTTCCCGGGGCTGCAGAAACGCAGGATTGACGCAGCACGACGCAAGGTGGGCGGGGGGGGGGGGTGAGCTGTTGTTTTATGTGGCTGACGCTCACATGTGTCAGCACCGGCAGGAGGCAGCACAGTCAAATGTACAGCATGATGCGCAGGCAGCAATTGAGCAGTGCAGGATGAGGTGAAGCAGCAGCAGGACGGGTGAAGGTTCAGCCGCTTGGGCCGCAGCAGGCCGGATGCCAACGAGAGTTGTGAAGGGCGAGTGGTGTGGGATTGACAACTGTACGTATTTGAAGGGTGTTGGGCTGCAGCAAGAAAGGGAAAGGAAGCAATCGAGCAACTAAAACCTCTCGCTGATGCTGCTGTGTGCTGTTGCTGTTTTGTTTCTCTTGTGCTGCAGCGCTTCCGTATGGTGGCCGTCAAGGTAAGGCCATGACGCTGTCTGGGGTTGTATGTTTTGGGGGGGGGGGGGCGTTCTGATTGGGCCCCAATCACCATCAGACTCCCGGGAGGCCTCCGAGGGGCCCTGGCACTGCAATTCACTACAATGCATGGCCCGCCCCTCGATTGCGCAACATGTGTGCATGCGTCGACCTTCACATGCAATCACTTCCCGCGTCGACCTTCACATGCAATCACTTTATGTTTGACTGGATGCCCTGAGCTACGGCCTGAGGTCTGTTGCCCCTTTGACTGGATCGACGTCTGGCCTGAGGTCTGTGGCCCCCTGAAGTCAGGCCATGGCACTGTGCTCCGTTGATATGCATGGGTGCCCCCACCCCCCTAGCCCTGCATGTTGATTGCGCACCCTCCCACTGCATCGACTGACCCACTTTCACACTCTCTCACTCCCAGGCTATGGCGCTGCGCTCCACTGAGATGTACGGCTCCTCATTGTAGCCTTGCATGATGAGTCGCTCAACATACCAACTCACTGGGTCAACCCACCCACCTTCCAATTTACTCACTCCCAGGCTATGGCGCTGCGCTCCACTGAGATGTATGGCTCCTCACTGGTTGACCCCCTGGGGCGGCTCAACATTGACACGGCACGAACAATCTTCGAAGAGTTTGACAAGGACGCGTCAGGTGAGGCTTGAAGGTTGGGTTGCAGGTTGTGCATGCATCAGTGTGGGTGGGCCGGTGCAGGCAAGTCAGCTGCCAGCTGTTGCAGCTAGTACTCAGGCCACCTGAACCCTGGGCCTGCCTTTGGCTGCATCCCTGGTCCTGTTGTACCTTGTGTGGTGCAGCTGAACCTTCGCACCACACTGCTGCTACCCTGGAAGGAAGCTGAAAGCTGAACCTCAAGCTCAGAAATGCTTGGCAACCACCTTCGCACCGCACTGCTGCTGCTCCCCCCCCCCCCCAAGGTGCCATAGCCTAGGCTGCATCAATGGTCTTTTTGTACTGTCTAGTGCAGCTAAATCCCTGCACCACACTGCTGCTGCTGCTGCCCCCCCCCCCCCCCTCCTCCCCCAGGAGCCATCGACTCCATGGAGGTCCAGGGTCTGCTGATGGGTCTGCAGCTAGCAGGGGGTGATGGTGTGTCAGCCAAGGCTGGTGTAGCTGTTGACAGGGACACAATGGAGTACTGGTTCAAGGAGTTTGACGTGGACGCAGACAGGTTAGGGGTGTGTGTACTCGGGGGCATTTTATCACAGCGGTGGCTAGGGAGTAGCAGTACGGGACCGTCTTGCGGCCAGGGAAGGCAGCCGGCAGTTTGGGGGTTGTGTGAAGGAGACGGGGAGGGTGCTGCTGCTGCCAATGACCCTGGCACTGTCTTGCTGTTGTTACTGCCTCCCTCACTGCGGTTGTTGTGCTTGTAGTTCAACTTGTACATAAGTCCCAGCCGGTGGGATTTAGTCTGAGCAGACCGGCCAGGGCAGCATTGTGCTTGTATTGTTTCTGTTGGGGCTGCTACATCGTCGCCCCTGTGCATGCCCTCTGGTGCGTCACAAATGACACACCTTGCCTGACATTGCTTCGCTACTGCTGCTGCTGCTGCTGCTATGGCACCTTCTTGCTGAGTGCAGGTCCATTTCGTTTGATGAGTTCAAGCGCACCCTGGGTCGCTGGGTTGACGAGCGCATGATGTCTGCCCAGGGAGGCCAGGGGGGCCGCTACAGCCAGATGCTGGACCCACGCAGTGGAGGGGCCGCGGCTGCTGTGCTGACAGACCTGCCATTCGATGACCTGGCTGCTCTCAAGGTGGGGCTCTCGTGTTTTATGGGGGGGGGGGGGTCACTCGCAGACACAGTCGCCACACATCAATGCAAAGTGTATGTTGTCGGCAGGGTTTTGACCACACATTGTCACCCCCCCCCCAAATCTTGTTGCAGAGTTGGACGAAGGGGCAGATGAGGCTGATGAGGTGCTGGAGGGTGACGTGCAGCCCTGTAACATCCTTAGTATGACTCCCGCCCCGCTCTCAATGCTTCTGCTGTTTCTTTTTCCAGGAGACTGCTGCTGAGTTGGAGGGTGAAGCAGCTGATGAGGCTGCTGAGGATATGGAGGGTGAGGGGCAGCCGCTGAGCACCAAGGACATCCTGGTGCGGGCAGTGGCCAAGATGGGTGCAGGCATTGCGCTGTGTGCTGTCTTCAGTGACCCCCTGGTGGAGGCACTCACTAACCTCTCACGGTGAGCTGTGCCGGAATGCATTTGGTTGCAGCTGGTGGCTTCTTAGGTTGTCGAACAGAAGAAGGGGTACACCTGGTTGGTAGAGCTGTGCGCTGTCTTCAGCGACACCCTGGTGGAGGCACTCACGAACCTCTCACGGTGAGCTGGTAGCTGTGTTTGGCTGAGCTAGCCACCGGTGGTGGTGGTGGTGGTGGTGGTGGTGGTGGTTGGGGAAGGGGGCAGTGGGGTGAGGAAGTGAGGCACTACGCTCGCCCCCACAGCCTGTTTTTCATTTTATGAAGTTCCTTAGGCTCCTTCTTGTCACATCAGTTGACCCTCGTGCAAGGGGAGCATGATAGGTGCACGTATGAACAGCCACTACCCACAACCACTTGTGCTTGCATGCCTTGCGCAACGAACGCTCCCTGCTGCTGCTGCTGCTGCTGCTGCTGCTGCTGCTGCTGCTGCTGCTGCTGCTGCTGCTGCTGCTGCTGCTGCTGCTGCCATCACCACTGTGCTATCCAGGGCAACTGGCCTTCCTCCATTCCTGGTTGGCTTTGTGCTCACACCGGTAAGGTGGTTCGGACCATCATCACAAGCATCAACAACATGACTGGCGGGCAGCTGAAAGCAACAATGGCTTCAAAGCACTGGCATCTGAATTTTGTGCTTCTGGGTCCTTTTTGCTGGGTGTCAGTAGTTTCGGCTTCATCAAATATGGCTTGCACAGCCAGGCATAGTAATGGCACTCACGTACCAGCAGCGCAGTCAACAGCACACGCAGTCATGAGCAAGGCATCACTCGATCCGCCTTATCACCGCTGCCGGTGCTGCTGCTGCTGCTGCTGCTGCTGCTGCAGTTGGCGTCCAACTCGAGTGAGTTTGTGTCCAGCCTGACCTTTGCTGCCAAGAAGCGCCGCAAGAACATGAGCCTCACACTCAGCCAGGTGAGGGGGGGGGGAGGGGGGGCAGGTGTGCTGGCCGATGGTCACGCAAGTCTCACTTGGTTTTGCTGCTCATGTTGTTTGCTCACCCATCCCCAGCCATCTACTATGCTCATTCATTCCCACAATATCGTGTCTCAGTGTCAGACTCAGTCTGACACTCTTGATGTTGTGTGGATCATCTTACAATCGGCTTGTGCTATATTGCATCCCAGTCTTTCCTTATGCACTCACGCACACCCACTCACACATACCCCCTCCCACTTCTATCATCCCACCGCACTGCCCCGTCGCAGGTGTATGGAGCCGTCACGATGAACAACACCCTGGTCCTCGGCCTATTCCTGCTGGTGGTGTGGATCCAGCGCCTGGAGTGGGTGTACAGCAGCGAGGTTGCCGTCATTGTGTCAGCCACCCTGGCCATAGGGGCGCTGGGGGTCAGCCGCAACACCTTCAGGCTGTGGATGGCACTGCCAGCACTGCTGCTGTACCCGGCATCACTTGCAGGGGTGTACGCCCTCGATACCTTCCTGGGCTGGCAGTGAGGGGATCAGATATGGTTGGTTGGAGTGTGAAAGTGTGACTGGCGGATGTGTGATCATCAGTGCCGGGCAGGTGCCAAACCAGTGGCAAGTTGAGTTCTTGGAAGAGGTGCAAGCTGGGCTGACGGCTGGGCAGATCACTGTTATGGTGTGCCCATTGGTGCACATCAGTAGTGCTAGCATCATGTAGCAGCTGCTGCTTTGTCTGGGCTTGTGGGATGTAAAGAGTGATGTTGGTTGGGCTTGTGGGATGTAAAGAGTGATGTTGGTTGGGCTTGTGGGATGTAAAGAGTGATGTTGGTTGGGCTTGTGGGATGTAAAGAGTGATGTTGGTTGGGCTTGTGGGATGTAAAGAGTGATGTTGGTTGGAGGCCTGCTCCCTCGTCAACGTTGATACATGCTGCAGCTGCCAGCTGCAGTGCTGACTTGCAAATTGGCAAGGCAGTGTGCGCTGCGGCCTGTCATGATGCGGCTGGTGTAGTGATGGGCCATCACTACACGCTGTTTGCGGCTGGCCTGCTCACAGCGGGGCTTTTGCAGCTGAAAGCTGCAGTGGCCCTAGTGGTTTTCAAATTACATGTAGTGCCCACGCAGTTCACTGTTCCATTGGTAAAGGAGCCATCCCCATTTTTGTATCGCGAAACAGACGTACACCTGACAGCCACTCAGACAGGCAGCTGCTGACAGCTGATGTTCTCAAGGGCTTCCCAGCAACTTATGTGCGATGCACGCTCTGTGCATCTTGAACACAGTCATTGGGTTTGTTTGGTATCTCACTTCGGGGGTGTTTTACGTTGTGTTGCTGTTTTTGCAGCACTAGGTGCACCTCCAGCACGTGCTGGAGTGGGATCTGTCTGTCTGGCTGCCTTGTTTGTAAGGTTGTGATCCTTCAGGTTGGTTGCAGAGTGTCTTTTGTAAGGTTGGGTTACTTCAGAAGGCCTGGGCCACAATTCTGGTTTTGCGGATGGTCCTGTATTTATCTTCTCCTGGAACTCGTCCACAGCAGAGTGACTGCTCTGACTGCTCTGTTTCTGAACATACCAGACATCGAAGGGTAATTTGAATGTTGACTTCCACATTGATAGCACTGTTGGCAGCATCAGTAGTCAACTCTAAGCACAGTCACACGTCCAATGTTACGTGATTACAGCAGGGTGTTGATGCAGTAACACTGTCGGCAGTACGATTCATGTACACCATCAATTGTGACTGTCCCATGCAGCAAACAGCATATCAACAAGACCGCCCCCCTGCCACAAGCGCGCTAGCTATGCACAGCTGTACAAATCACATGTACAGGCACGCTCTGGCAGTACAACAGCACTACCTGCTGCTGGCTGCACAGCCTACGCGCTGAGCGGCCAGCACAGGACATTCAGCATTGCTTGAGCTCACTGTGCTCTCCTGGACCTGCAGCAACCCACAATACTGGCTGGGACAGGTCCAATGGTTTGACGTTCCCCGAACTACACAAGCATGCCCGGGACTCGCATGCAGCCCCTGTGGACAGCGGTGGGTATCGCATGCACGCAAACATACCCTAGAGCGTCAGTGCAACAGCGCTGGGACTTATTCTGCATGTACAGTATGCACACAAGTTGTACAAACCACAGGTCTTTGGAAAACAATGATCAACTGCTGGCTGCAACTGTGCATCAGCCACCAACAAGTCAGGCTGAAGCAGTTGCTTTGAACAGCGCAGCAACACCCGCCCTTACGGTGCTGCTGCTACTGGCAACACCAACCACCCTCACAGATAGCCGAATGAGGTGGCGGCACAACTGCTGCCTTTGCCTCCCTTTTTATGAGCCCCACATGCAGTACCCCACATAGCTCGCAGGTCTAGCATGTGCTGGTACTGCAGACTCCATGCACGCTGACAGTAGCAGCATTCCTATTGCCATTGCTTCTTTTGGCAGTCTGCGTCGTTGCTGCCCTGCGCCGCTGCGTCCCTGCAGCACAGCTCCCACAGGCCCCTGTCAGCCTGACGCCCAAAGTTATAGTCGCCAGGCACACAAAAGTCCTGCAACAGTAGCAGGCAGCAGCAGCAGCAATCGGGGCAGCAGCAGGAAGCACAGCAGAAGTCAGCAGCCAGTATCAGGAGTGGCAGCTGCAGTGAGCACCAGCAGAGACGCTCTGTTTGGCAAACACAAGCGTTGCTTAGTCAGCGGCATGCTCAGTGTACCAGCCGTGGCGCTTAAAGGCTGTGTTGAGGCTACTCAAGACCGACCGTTACACCCTGCCGGCACACCCACTCTTCATGTCGCCCTCCCTGCCTCAATGCTCACTGCCTCCACTTTTTCCTCCTGCTCTCACCTCCAGGGGCGCACTGGGTACTGGTGCTGCTGTTGGTGCAGCTGCCGGTTTGGTTGATGGTGGGCGTGCTGGCATGGTGCTGCAGGCTGACACAGTCACCTTGGCTGCTGCTGCATCCCTGCAGCAGGACTGCAGCGCGTCCCAATCATCAGCCTTGGTCAACACATCATAGTCCTGACAGGGTAACAACAACAACAGCAGCACGAGTCGGCAGCAGCAGCAGCAGTGGTGAGCAGCAGCTGCTGAATAACCATCAGCAGCACTAGACCGGCTTGCATTGTGCGCTTCAGGACTGACAACAAAACCGCATGCATGTGCACCTGGTGCCTGCTCCAACAAGAGCACAAACATGCCCTGTCCCCTCCTTGGTTTCAGAACGTCACATGCTGACGGTTAGTGCTGCACAAGGTGCAGCTGCTGCTGCAGGCACATATATACTGCCAGGGCATGAAAGAATATAAGCCAGTCAACAGCAATCGCACAACTCACCCCCTCAGGGTTGCAGTACTTCTCATCCACCGTCATGCCAGGAGCAGCTGGCACAGCCACAGGTGGAGGTGGGGGAGGGGGTGTGGGTGGTGGAGGGGGTGGTGGTGTGGCCACAGGAGCTTGGGCAGGAGCCACAACAGGAGTGGGCGGTGGCGTTACTGGGGGTGCCGCGGTGGTGGCAGCGGGGGTGGGGGTCACCACTGGGGTCACTGCTGGTGTGACAACGGGAGGGGCCACCGGTGGGGGAGGTGGTGGGGGTGTTGGGGGTGGGGGTGTGGGGGGTGGAGGTGGCTGCAGCACTGGAGCCACCTGTGACAGCAGCGGCAGCAGCAGCAGCAGCAGCAGCAGCACAACACAGGGTTAGCAGAGTCACGTCGCACAGACACATGCATGAAGTGCATCTCACATTGGTGCCAGGGACTGCTAGTCTGCAGCAACAACGCACAAGGTGTGTTCACTAGTGGTAACACTGCCAGACGAAGGTATAGACTTTGCTTGGATCACCGCACTGAGGGTGCCTTTGTAGTTTGGCTGTAAATCGCACAGCCTATGGGATGATCCAATCCTCAAACCCTCATGTCAGAGCCCCTCCTGCAAAAACATTCACCCACTGTTGGTGTGACAACGGGTGGTGGTACCACTGGGGGGGTCACTGGCGGTGGTGTTACTGGCTGTGGTGGCGGCGTGACTGGCGCAACTGGAGCAACAGTGGGTGTCACCACTGGCGGCACTGCACACCAGCAGCAGCAGCAGCAGCAGCAACATCATGATACAGCTGCTACACACCGTGCAATCAACACCTTCATGGCAGTGTCAGGTTTATGTTGACCCCCCCCCCCCCCTTGCAATCCTCATTGACACATGGCAAAGGGTCTCCACACACATTTTTCACCCAGACAAGCAGCAGTACACCCCGCAAGCCTCAGCTATCTTCCCTCCCTCCTTACCAACAGGAACTGTTGGGGCGACTGTCGTTGCTGTTGCAATGGGTATTGTGGTCGTGGGCGTTGGTGTTGTGGTTGGTGTCGTGGTTGGTGGTGTAGTGCTTGGTGTGACTGCAGGTACTGATGGTGGGACCTCTGGTGCTACATCAGCCGGCGGCTGAACCACAGGGGCCACCGTACTCGCTGCTGCTGCTGCTGCTGCTGCTTGTGCTGCTGTTGCTGCTGCTGCTGCTGCTGCTGCTGCAGGTGTTTGTGGTGCAACGCTGAATGCCACAGTGTCGCTGTCGCTGCGTCCAGTGCCAGTGCTGATGGCCAGCCTGGCAGTATATGAGCCGGGGGCCAGCTTGAATGAGGCAGTGGGGCCCTGACAACAGCAACAGCAGCAGCAGCGGCAACAGCAAGCGGCTCAGCATTCATCCCACTAGCTTGTGTGCGCGTCCTGAGCAGCCTTTACTATGCTGGTGTGTTGACAGGCTGAGTGGCGGCCGGGAAGTTCCAGAGCACCTCGCATGCCAACAGCTTGTGAAGGCTTCTTCCACCTCAACATCACAGGAGGCGCCTGAGTAACAAGCATGTTGCACCCTTGCGCAGGTGACTGCGGAACAATGAAACATCAGCTAAACCCCAAACCCACCTTTGCCACCTTCCTGCTGCCCTCTGGCCCAGTAACGCGCCACTGGTACCTGCTGATGCTGCCCCCTGCCTCACCCGCTGACCTGCTGCCATCCAACATCACCACTGCCCCTTCTGGAGAGGTTGAGGGCAACACTGAGCCAGCTGCTGGGGAGGATATGAGGGCGGTGGGACCTGTGCAGGGGGCATGGCAGGGGTGATGGTGGGCAGAGGTTGGATGGCAGGCAGATGGGAGGGATGTGTGGGTGTGACGGCACTGTTTATGTGGTGACAGCATTGATAATGAGCTGACAGAGGTTCAGGTGACAAGGGGCACCGTGCCAGCTGCTGGGGAGGATATGATGGCGGTGAGACCTGTGCAGGCGTACATGGGACGCTGGGGGTGGAGGGGGAGGGGTGGTCTGATAGGGGCTACAGGAGGCAGCAAGACGAGGGAATGGAAGGGTTTGATGCTCTTGCCCTCAGCGTCAGTGTGCAGTTCTGCATGGGGGCTGAGTGCTAGTGTGCAGATACACTACACCCGTTGGCAATTGGTGAGCTTTCATCAAGTGGGGTCACAATGCTGCATCCAACAGGACCTATTGAGTTTTCACAAACACCTCGGCCCCAGGTGACGCTAGAACCCAACTGCACCCCAAAGACCACGAATCACCTTCCAATCCAGCTATCCAGTCCGTGTTGGCGATTGCAGCATCAGCCGCTGACGCAGCACTGGCTGCCACTACCGCAGCCGCCGGCGTCGCCCGCCGACGTGCTCCGGTACTGCTGCTGCGAGCGGTAACCGTACTGTTGCTGCGGCGCCGCCGGCTGCTGGCTTTGTATGTTCCTGTATACGGCACTGCTTCTGCTGCCGTGCTGTCAGTCGATCCTGCTGCTGTTGCCAGGCGCTGCCTTAGCTGCCGTGACCACTGCCGCCGGTGCTCCCCATGCTGCTGCTGCTGCTGCTGGAAGGGTGTCAGTGCTGGGTTGGTGGGGTGCTGTCCTGTTGAGGGCGCCCCATCTGAACTGGCTGTCAAGCCTGCAGCAAAGCCCCTGCAGCAAAGCCAAACAGTGAGAGTTAGGGATGCAGACTGCTGTGTTGCATCACTGTACCACCCAGCATCGGTCCTGCCTCCCTGTCCTAAGAGCCCCTAACCCCTGACGTAACGACTTGAACTTGTCATTTGGCAGCTACCCAAGCAGTATAGTGCTGGGTTCAGCTGGTGCTGTGGCATTTAGGGCACGTAGGGCACCCCATCAGCAGCACAATGTTGGATCGCTGCTGTTGCGCATGATGTGGGCTTATCATCAATCCTCACGTCCACCCGCAACTCCACTGGATTATTAGGGAGTGCCCAGCACAGGGTGCAGGCATGCTGCTGCTGAAGGCAAGTGTGCACAGAGCTGGGCAGGTGAAGGGCCCTGTGACGGTGCTGGCTGAGCAGTGCTGCTGAAACCGGCCATGTAGCTGCACCCCAACACCAACGCCCCAAAGGTTTGATTTACTACATATGTGGGCTGTCAGGGGACACCGGGACTGTGTTGATTGTGCAGCAGACAGTAAACTCTGATGGTCCCAGCACACCTGGTGCAGTGGTCTCCAGGTGCGCAGTGGCCCAACAGCAGCAGCCACAGGAGCCAAATGCACCCCCGTGCTATCATAGCTGACGCCGTGGCTTCATGTGTGGGCCTGTGTGGCGATAAGTGTAGCGCAAAGACAGAACTGGGCGAAGGTGTGCTCAACTACGGTGTGATTGCAGAACGCGGTACGAAACCATAGCGTTGTTGATGTGGATCACGAATGGGTGTCTTTGGTGCTCGCGGAGCGATTGTGTTGGTCCCGCACCGGCAGTCTCCTTGACTTCCAACGGCACTTCTGGTGATCCGATACCAGAGTTGCTGTGCAGACCGCAGGTCTTCACCTAGACAGCATTTTAAGGTCTCCAAGAGTAGGACTGAGCAAACCGCGTCAGAACAGTAGGGTCCGGGGGAGTGATCAGCAGCTGGTGCTCACGGCACGGCTCATGGCAGGGCACTGTTCCGAGTTTACCTTGAAAGAATCTTGTGTTTGAGATTTGAAAACGCTTGAGTTGTGCGTGTTGGCCAGAGCTTGGGGTTGAGTGCTTTACCCTAGGGTAAAGTGCTTTACCCTAATGTGGCAATGAGATACCAGCACCCAAGGCGACCTGATATAACAGCCCTGCATTCACATTGAAGTCCTTCAAGTATCTGTTGACTCCCAAGCGCAAGTCTACCCACTGGGCCAGTGCCTCACAACAGTATGCTGCCACCCCATGCGGTGGAGGCACCTGTGTACAGCGGGCCCCTGTCAATGCTCTTGCAGGCGTCAGGCATGATTACAGAACACTCAGAGGCAGCTGCACAGCCGCAGCCTGCGCTGCAAATGCCGTTTCAGTGGCAGAGCAGCGCCAGGCTGGCGCTGTTGGACTGAACATGGAGGAGTAAGCAACATTTTCAACTGCAGCTAATAGCCTGTGGGGCCTCCAAGTGTCAGAAGTCCGTTGCAACTGGGTGGGATCTCCTGGCATGGTCAAACCCTAGGTGACGACAGCTCACAAAGGACCAAACCGCCACAGGCTGTACACAGGCTTGGCCAACACCATGGTGTACGTAGTGCCTGCATTGTACATCTGCGGTGCACGTATTGCCTGCCGTTAATGTAGTGCCTGCATTGCACATCTGCAACGCTTCCAAGCCCTCTGCTGCACTGACCACAAGTGGCCGGAGACCTCGGGGCCTGACACGTGCTGCCACAAGACTACGGCATTGAGCAAACAGTAATTGGATGTCACACAGAACATCGCCCGTTTGGGGAGCCAACATAAGGCTCATTGGGCATTGGAGCAAACAACCAGTGGTACTCCAGCCACCACACACCACTGCCAAAGTTTGCCTGTGCACATTGCAGGTGCCGGCCACTAAGCAAGCTTTCCCAGCTGGCAGTGAAAGCAGCATGCTTGGCAATGCAGGCATTAAGGTAGCAAGGGATAGCTGCTGCACCATCGCACACCATGCTAGGTTTCCAGGGGCTTTGACACACTAGCGGCATGTTGCTGTGTGCATCAACTGCTGAGCACAGACCCTATACCCTACACTCCACATCCTAGCTGGTGTCACATCCCCAGCCTGCTGGGGGTACAGCTGCAGCACCAGAGATGGTCCATGGCAGCGTGACAGGCTGACAATACATACCTTGCAATGTAATTGCAACTGCACAGCTCAAATCAGTCCCACGAGCCTAATCAATTGGAGACTTCAGCTGTGGATGTGCCTTGAAACAATGCCTCCAGGACAACACTTGCACTACAGTCAACCACAACCATGAAGAGCTTAGGTAGTCGGCTTGACTCAAGGCATAGACTATTGTCCATAGCGCTACCCAAGCCTGCCGTCGCAGCAGGCATGTCGGATGTTGCCATCACACCAGCAAAATCAGCCCAACGGCCTAAACCAGCGATATGTGTATGTGCTGGTGTGCTGCTGCAGCCCACATTCAGCGCAGTGTGGTGATGCACATGCACGTGAGCTGTGCTGCAACACTGGGCACACAGGGCCCAGCCTGCAGAAGTTGCTCTGCTAGACAGCCAGTTCACAGGCTCAAATCGAGCCAGGAAAGTCATCGGCTTCTCAACAACTTGTGTGCGACAGCCACCCTGCCCCATAGCCAACACGTCACAATCAATCACATTCACTCAGTGGGGTTCACATAGTAGACATCTTGCTGGCAAGACGCAGCATGGCACAGCATGGCAACGCCATGCACTGCACGCCATATACAAACACGCCATATGCACACCTGCAGCCTCTACATCTCCTCAGTCTCCTATGCTATTCTTTGCAGGCCCCGGTGCTCCGGCCCTAGTAGGTGCTGGGGTCAGCAGTGCCGCCTGGTCCTCAGGGCCAAAGTCATCATAGTCATGGCTGGGGGGAGGGCGGGGCTTGGGGCCAAGGGGGGTAGGGCCAAGGGAGGGCGAAGGGGAGGGGAGCGGCGCTGCTGCTGCTGGTGAAAGAGGTGGTACCTCTGCTGCTGGAGTTGCTGCTGCTGGTGCTGTTGGTGGTTGTGATGAGGAGTCCACAGCTGCAGGTGTAGGGGCTAGCGGGGCTAGTGGTGCTTGCGTAGCAGCAGCAGCAGCAGCCTGCTGCTGTTGCTGCTGCTGCTGCTGCTCCCACTGATGTTGCATCCAGTGCTGCTGCTGCCGCTGCTGCAGGCGCGCCTGCTGTCGAAACTGCTCTTGCTCTTGCTGCTGCTGACGCATGTATAGCTGCTGCTGGTGCTGCCTTTGCCGCTCAAAAGCAGCGGCAGCAGCCTGTGCAGCAGTGATGTCAGCCAAACCAGCTCCTGCTGCGCTGCCGCCGCCGCTGCTGCTGCTTCCAAGAGTGCGGTTTGCGGCTGGTGCAACAGGCGACTGCTGGGGCTTCGGCTGCTGCTTTGGTATCTGCTGGGGCTGCTGCTTTTGTGGTGTGGGAATGGGTGTGGGTCCAAGTATCTTGAAGGCATCCTCCGTTGATGCACTGCTGTCAGAGCTGTCTACCACTATCAGCTTCACACGATAGGCCCCAGGAGGTAGTGCCAACACCACCTGCTCACCCACATACTCCCTCGTACTCTCGCCGACGCCGCTGCTGCTGCTGCTGCTGCTGCTGCTGCTGCTGCTGCCGTCTCCTGCCTTGCCGGTCCCTGCTGCTGGCCCAGTAAGGCGCCAGGTCCACTTTGTGATGTGTCGGCCCCTTGGTGCCCTGCTCTGCCGCCCATCCAGAGTGACCTTGGCACTGCCTGGTGGCAACACCTTGCCGCCAGCCTGGCTGCTGCTGCTGCTGCTGCTGCTGCTGCTGCTGTTGTGAGGCTTCAACGGCTCCTTGGTGATGGTGAATGTTGCTGTTGATGTGACCAGGCTGGCCACCCAGTCAGGGGAGCTGTCTGACTGCGGTGGCTGCTTGGACATTGGGCTGCCAGCCAGCAGCTGCCTGTGTGACGCTGTTGCTGTTGCTGCTGCTGTTGCTGTTGCTGTTGCTGCTGCAGCTGCAGCTTCTGCACCAGCAGCTGCTGCTGGTAGTGGGTGTAAGTCTCCGCCATCGCTTCTGCGAGCAGTCAAAATCACAAGGCTTCTATGACGACCCATGCCACTTGGTGCCACTAGATGCGATCTGGCTGACGATCTCGTGCGCAGAGAACCAGCTGCAATAAGGGCCGCTATACATTGAAAGTATGAGCCCTGCTGATGCGAACCATGCTTTCACTGTCAGAGAACAAGCTGCCGCATCGCAGTGCTTGCAGCTGCCTTTGTGAACCGAGCATTGGGCATCACAAATGCACATGCCGGGCTTCTGCTACACCTTTGACCACCCTGGCTCTGCCCTGCCTGGTGCTGCTGTCATCACAGTCACTGCCATGCTTACCTGGGGCTGATGAAGTTCCTTGCTGCACTTGCACATCCATACAGTGCTACTATGGCAATCAGTAGAGCTGTTGAAGCTCTCTTCATTGCTGGTTATCAATTGGCGGGGCCTGCTGACGTCTGACCATCGGTGCTAGCTATAGAGAGCATGCTGGAAGGGACCACAAGTGTCACTTGATCTGATTGTCTTCGCGGTGCTTTGAACCAACAGCACGTATGTGATTAGGTAGTTGTTGGAGACACCAAAATCAAACGAACACCGTCAGGGATGCTGTTGCTGTTGCAGGGAGCTTTGACAGTCCCTTTGCTCAGGCTCCTGCTGACAGGATGAGTGCACCGGGTGAGCCTGGATCACAACTTCAAAAAAGTAAAAGAGCAACGTTGTGACTTTCAAAACTGGTTTCAAAGGTCGAGTGCTGCCGATTGCAAAGATGACTGCTGCGCGCTCTTGGTGATGGCGCCCAATGGTGTGCACCGCGTCACCCAGCTGCAGGAAAGCTTCGATTAGCCATCGAAACCAGCCATACAACACCAAACAGCGGTACTCAGTCAACGCCTGAGCAGAGTCACTGCTGAACTTTGACCGCACCGCAGCTGCGACCTGTGAAAGAAGAGGGCTCGCATCGCCCCAAACATTGAAAACCACTGCACGGGTGTAACACCGTGACTCCGCCACTAGTCACACAGCCCCTCAATACACCACCTTGCGTGCCACATGGCATTGCACACACTCTGACTGTACCCCATGCATCCACCCTGCAGCTCAGCACCTCACAAGCCAGGTGGAAAGTTAGACACCTCGACCTGCTGCACCACCGGCTGGCCCCCCTTGCTGTAGTTGAGCCTCAGCCGCATCACCAGCCCCTTGGCCCCACCGCTGCTGTTGGTGACTCGCAGGGCCTGGCGGACGGAGCCACCTAGGCCTGGCAGCACGCTGCCACTGGCTGGCTCAAGCTGCAGCGACAGGTACTTCGGCACGGCGGCCTGCAGCAGCAGCAGCAGCAGCAACAGTAGCAGATGGCAGCGACTGTGAGAGACAAACAAAAATGACAAATTCACCAACCTGAAGGTAAACTTTGGTCAGAATATCCAGCCCCCTTTGTGGACATCCAGCGCCTGTACAGCCGTCATCCCCCACCCCTTTCCAGCCCATGACGGACACCAAAACGACGATACTGCCCTCATACCCTTCGACCTTGGCCCCTGCCGACTTAATCTCCCTCCTCCCCCCTCCCGCTATCTCACCTGCAGGTTGAAGTCTGTGAGGTCATCCAGCCCGTTGTTGACCGCCAGTGCCTGTACCGCCGTGACCCCTGCCTCCCCAGGCACAGCCGCAACATCAAAGCTCACACGCAGCCCATCCTGGTCAAACACAACCATCTGGTGGCTGCCTGAGGCTGCTGCTGCTGCTGCTGCTGCTGGGGCTGCTGCAGGGCCCCGCCTAGCAGGTCTGCCAAGGGGTCCTGTAAAGCAGTTGCAACAGCAGTACGGGCAGGTGTGTGTGGGCTGACTGCGTACTTGAGCTAGTGACAAACGCACCAAAACGCATGACACGAAACACATGTTCATGTGTCTTCCTGTCTGGTGACAGGGGCATCCTCCTGACAAGTAAGCCACACCCTTGGCTGCTGCCTCCAATCATCCCTCCCTCCCTCCCTGCTTTCCTCCCATATCACTACAGCATGACACGCCACCTACCGCTCCTGCTGGTGCTGGTTGGCTGCCTCCCAACATGTCCAAGAGGTTTGCTGCTGCTGCTGGTGCTGCTGCTGGTGAGGGCCCCAGCAAGTCGTCCAGCCCCCCCACAGCTGCTGTGCCAGCAGTGGATGTGGGCCCTCTGCCCACCCCACTGTGTGACACACGCCCTACTGCTGCTGCTGCTGCATCCAGACCACCCAGCAGGTCAACAAGGTCGTCACCAGCTGCCGCTGCTGCTGGTGCTGCTGCTGACACCGCTGCTGCTGCTGCTGGTGCCGCTCCACCTGCACAGCGTGGTGAGAAGGCACATGACAAAGAAAACAAGTTGACAGACCGCCAGACCACCATTGCATCCTCATGGCGCACACACAATAACCTCTTACACATACATGCACACCAGGCTATAGGTTGAAGAAAACGAGTACCGCTGAAAACCGCCCCCCCCCCACCCCTCACACCTGTTGATGCTGCGGGTGTAGCTCCCCGCTGCTGAGCTGTGGGTCCTCAATGGCTGGCATGCGCTCCAGCAGCTGAGGTGTGATGGCTGCGTGTCCCTCCAGCAGCCGGCTGTACTCACAGCAGCGGGACTGGACCTCTAGGTGGGGGCTCACACGGTACCGGGACACCAGCACCGACAGGCGGGACGTCTGCAAAAGCGGGGAGGGGGGGGGGACCACGTGTTGGGTGGAAAGCAGTGCGGAAGCAATGCGACATGGCGTAAGTGACGGCAGAGCATAACAACCACGCAAACCCTCCCCCTTACCCCCCCCCCTGCCGCCCCCCGCCCCAGTGCATCCAAGGCAATCCCACCCACCCACTCTGCCCCCCACAGCAGCACACATAACCCCAGCCCTCAAACCTCATATTGCAACACATAAACACACATACTGCATGCTGTCATATCAAAACCTTGCACTCTTGGATACCCCTCCCCCCCCCTCCTTTCTGCCACCCCGTCCCACCTGGCTGGGCAGTCTTGCTGTGAGCTTGGCTGCTGCAGTGAGCGCCACCTCAAGTGCTGCGGGGGGCAGGCGGGGCCGCCGAGTGATGAGGGACTCCAGGGCGTCAACCACACCTGACTCACTCACTGAGGAGGCGGGCTCATCCTCAAGCAGGGGGCCACCACTGCCTGTGGGACGAGAGGGGGGCGAGGGGAGGGGGGATGTCAGAATGTTGTTGAGGAGTGGGGGGGAGGCATAAGGGGACACAGCTAAGAGAGGGGGCCATCCGGGTTGTGATGTGAGGGGGTGGAGGCAGGGAGAAACAAGGGGAGGACGCAGAAGAACAGACCCACGATAGCAGCGGCAGCAGCACCCCTGGTGAGCACACCCCCTCGCCTACCCCTGCTCCTTTCAAATGTTGCGCCCCCCCCCCCCCCCCCCGACACCGCCCCACCACAAATAAACAGGTATGCTGCCTACAACCTTGCCAATGTAGCCTGCGTCTGTCGTCCAATCAGAAGCATGCCACTCTACTCACGTATCTTCCATGTCAAGACATACATACGCACACCTGTGGCAGCAAACTTCCATTGCCCCCCCCCCCGCCCCCAAACACCACCATCAACCCCCTCACAAGGTTGGCAGCATCCTATACGGCTGTTGAGGGGCACAGATAGATAGCCAGGTAGGTGCGGAACACCATAATGCTTGGTACCGGGGTGCATGTCAGCACGGCCCCATATCAAAACTGACCAATCACTGAAAACATGGAGTGAAACATGCTCGAGTGATGACCAGGCACCAGCATTAACAGCCCCCCCCCCTCACCAGTTGGCAGCATCTCCCCGTACTCCCCAATGCACCAGGCTGCCGCGTACAGCAGTGCAGGCTCGCCAGCCCCTGGTCCCGCCAGTGCCTCCACCAGTGCACTGTGCAGCCGCCTCACCGCATAGGGCTGGAGCTCCTCAGCATTGCTCACTAGGCTGATCAAGTTGTGAACCACCGACTCCTTCACATAACCACCAGCCTGCACGTGTTGAGTGAAGGAGAGGGGAGCAGTGCGAGGTTTGTCAAGAGGCACAGACCACGACCTGTGGAAGAGAGCCCCTGTCACATAATGCTCACTAAATATTGTAGGCACGCTCCAAACGGCATTACATGCCATTTGAACGGCATGCTGAAAGGGGGGAAAAGGCGGCACCACGCAACCGCAGCAGGAACCCTTCCCCCTGGCCTCAAACGCCCCTCACCCCACTGCCCCCCCCCCCTCTCCTCACCTGCACCAGTACGCAGAGCAGGTTGTCAAAGTGCCAGCGCCTGTCTGGTGCGAACCGCGTGATGAGGGCGGCAATCTTGGCTGTCAGGTCCGGCTTGAACTCACTGTCACACACTGCCAGGTAGTCTAACAGCTCACGCGTCAAATTACTGCACAGCCATCAGACAGCACAGCACAGGACAGTAACGCACAGTAAAGTACAGCACAGCGCAGCACACAGGACAGCACAAAAGTGCATGCTGTCAGAATAGTCAACATTCCACACATAGATGTGCGTCTGCAGTCGCTGTCACACACAGCCGGGTAGTCAAGCTGCTCAAGAGCCAGCTTGTTGCACAGACACCAAACAGCACACAACACCGTGTTGTGGCAGTACAACACACAGGTCAGCAAATAGTGCACATAGTGCTCTCACACATACTTGAAACGCGTGGCACTAGTGGTCTACAGTCCTCTACTTGCCGCACCGCCCTCAACCAGCCCCCCCCCCCCCCCCATGATATGCTGCAGCGCTATTTCCAGCAGGACACTGCCAGCAAACACACAGTGTCACCCTTGCACAGCAAGAACTGCTGACACACTCCTGACACTAACCCCCACACCGCCCATGCCTTCCCATATTTGGGAGTTAGGGCGCCTAAACCAGCCAGCAAACTACCTCCTACCGCTCATGAGCTAGACAGCAGGCAGCTGCCTAGTGATGAGTTGCCTGAGAGTGGCAACGACACCTCCCCTCCCCCAGCAGCCTCTCCACTTCTCCAGCCCATTCCTCATCATATGTTTCCCTCGCTCACCAGGGAGTACAACCGCTCCAGGGCTCGCCGTGTGCTGAGGTGCGTGTGAGTGAAAACGCCCCCCCCCCCCCTTTCCCCACCCCCCCCCCCTCACCGTATGTTCGCCTCGTTGACCAGGGAGTAGACCAGCTCCAGGGCCCGCCGCCTGATGCTGACGTCAGCATCCTTCACACAGTCGACAATGGTGGCACGGTGGCGCTGCACTGCCTGGGTGTCAACAGCAACAACCTGTGCAACACAAGAAAAAAGTGTGTGAGAGGGGGGGAGGGGGCACAAGTCAGGGAAGGGTCACATAAGGTCAGGACCATCATGCAAGGCAGCGATGATGCAGCTGTTGACGGCGCCTGCAGACACAGAGTATCTCAGAACGAGTGTTGCCTTACAGCGAGAGCAGATCCTTCATGTATGGTGCACGATGTGCCAACCCAGACAGCTTGCTTTGACAGCAGCTCACGATGGGTCAACCTGCCGCAGCACCAACGTAAGCACAACCGACAACCACACCCGCGGGTGTGTTGCGTCTTGCACATCCGTTGGTTCACCCACAAGAAACCCATTGGCCACCCTCCAACACCCAACCCACCTACACCTCTCCCACCCACACCCACCTTCGCCAACGTGTTGAGTGCCACGTATCGTATGTTGTTGTCCCTGTTGGCCAGGAATCTGCCCAGTATGTTGACGGCCATCACCCTCAGCCCCCCAATGGTCTCAATGCCCATGATGGTGGCAACAGCCTCGTACAGAATGGCCCAGCCTGCGTTGCGACCGCCCTCTACCGAGGCCGCCACTTGGGCAAGGATGTCCGTCATGGCGTCACTGGCGTCAGCATTGCCGCGACCTGGAAGGTGGGGGGAGGGGGCGCGTCTTTTTGGGGGGCGAGGAGGCCTGGAAGGGAGCGGGAGTGTTTGTGCGCAATTTCAAAGAGAGGTGGAGCTGGCAGCCCTCTTGCTGCCTAGTACAGTATGGCCCAGCCAGCATTCCCACCGCCCTCCACTAAGGCCGCCACTTGGGCGAGGATGTCTGTCATGGCGTCACTGGCGTCGGCATTGCCGCGACCTGGTTGCAAAGGGATGCGGCAAGAGGAGAACTGGTGAGCGAGATGCACATGGTGAGAGCATCGCACTGTCATGGGACGGATCAGACGACGCTGTGCAGATGAATTGTTGACAGCATCCAGATTGATGATATCTTGACCACAACTCTGGATCTGCACGGCGTCAAGTAGTGTGTCAGCAGTCTCCATCAGGGTCTGCAATGTGCCTCAAAACGATAGCCAGCAGTTCCCTGAAAATGCCAATCACCTGAAGTTTCCCACCCTGCCTCCCTGCCTCACCACACCGGCTCCTTTTTCCCCACTTTGAATCGGCCTTCGGCCAAACCCCCGATTGCTGCCACCCCCACCCCCTTCCACATCTGCGCATGCTGCCCCTGTGCCTGTGCGCCCATTCTTGCACCCCCCCCCCCCAATAAAACATGCTAGCTACACTTGTATCCTCTCTGCTTAACACACCCTGTGCTCAACAGTCACCTCCCTGCACTCCCCCCCCCTTACGTCACTCACCCAGCACCCTGAGCAGCTGCAGGATCTTGACCTGGAGGTAGGGGTCAGTGATGCCACCCACATCATACTCAGGGTTGAACCCACCCTGGGCACATACAGAGACACACACACATACATCAACAGGACAGGAAGGTCAGCACAATGCACTTGGAAGCTCCCACTGTCAATACACTGACACCAGCCTCACCACCACCACTCCAACATGCCTTGTGGTGACAGTGCGCTTGCTTGAGTGGCTACCACCCTGGCAGGCTTGTCCGTCCCTTGCGCACGCACACACAAGCATGTGCTGGAGTGTCTGAAACATCCGCGTACCGCATGTACATCAAGCTCCTGTACCGCACCTGCAGCAGCCCCCTCAGCATCTTGCACAGTGTGGGCACGTGCGCCCTGTAGCGCTCCACCGCGGCAGGCTCCAGTGCTGTGATGGCCAGCATGAGTGTGACACCCCCTAACGCCACGGCCTGGTTCTTGTCGTGCAGGAGGGAGGCGGCACGGTCAATGAACTCCTCTATCAACTCAGGGTTCTTCTTCAGGACCCTGCGGGAGTGTGTATGCAGTTGGTGGGTGGGTGGGTGGGTGGATGGGTGTGGGTGTGGTTGGGGAGGGGGGGGGAGTCGACTATCAACTCAGGGTTCTTCTTCAGGACCCTGCGAAAGTGTGTGCGTGTGTAAGGGGGGGGGGTGTACAACAGTGGGTTGAGATGCAGGGCGAGGAGGAGGGACGTCATGCGGGCATGAAAAGACAAACCCAACGACAGAGGAAGGGCAGCACTCTTGCAATGCACAGGACAGTGTTGCACTCAGCGCCCCTCCCGCAACACTCCCCGCCAGTGCCCTTATGCTCTCTGCATCATGCCGTGTGAAGTCGTCTATCAACTCAGGGTTCTTCTTCAGGACCCTGGGGTACTGAGGGGAGCAGGGGGTGTGGAGAGTACAACAATGGCTGTTGATGTTGTGCAGGATGTGTGCGTTGGCGGAGGGGAGGGAATGGATACAAAAGGGGAGGGGTTGTGTTGGCTAGAGTGCATACACATCATCGTCTGCACATAACACCCTTTGACCCATGTTGCCCGCCAATGGCATAATGCTTGCTGCTTCGCGTGCACTGTTCCCGACAACCCATGCTGCGGCGTACCTGATGGCGCACAGTGCTGCCTTCTTGCGGATGTAAGGGTTGGGGTTCTCCAGCAGCCGCTCGATGTCAGGCGACAGGTCACGAGCCATCTCTGTAGACAAACAACACACAGCATCAGAAGGCTCCCCGTAATAACCCAGGGGTTCAGAGGTCGTGTGCCAGTGTTCACACTGACTTTGCTGCTGCTGCTGCTGCTGGGGCCATTGCTGACCAGCCCTCCTCCCTGCACCTCGCAGCACGTCCCTATGCAGTACCCATGGCAGTGCACATGCAACACAGTCCCAGCCACAGGCCGCAGATACAACACATCTGCCCTGCGCCCCTTCCCTTACATACACCTGCACACCCACAAACACAGGCAACTACCCCCCCCCTCCCCCACCCAACCACCTACGCCCACCCCGCGCGCACACCCAAACATGCCCATGCAAGTATAGAGGTGTATCTGCAGTGTCCCTCCCTGCCCAGCTTCCAGTCACCCCCCCCCCCTTCACCTGCTGAGCAGATGTTGCCGAGTGCTGCGAGTGCCAGGCCCACAATGAACTGGTTGCGTGTGTTGTTGAGGTCCATCTTCAGGCTGTTGGTGACCAGCATCAGCACCTCCTGACGCTCATCTAGCAGGATCATCAGACCTAGGTAGCCGATGCGCTGCACAGGAGGGATAAGCATACACATCATAGCACAGGACAGCACATCACATCACATCACAGCACAACATAGCAAACCATATCAATTGGCGCTCATCTAGCAGGATCATCAGACCTAGGTAGCCGATGCGCTGTGGGGGTTGAGAGGAGGCGACAAGCATACACAGCACAGCACAGCACAGCTTAGCACACCATATCAACTGGTGCTCATCAAGCAGGATCATCAAGCCAAGGAAGTCTATGCGCTGAGAGGGTGGTGAGGAGACGCGAGGGAGATGGACACACATGCGCATCACAGCACAGTTCAGCACAGCACACCACGCAGCTGGCAGTTGCCAACTGCTGCCCATCCAGTAGGAGCGCTGGGCCCAGCAGCTGGGGCAAGAGAAGAGGGAGAGAGTTAGAGGGCGCGCTGAACACAACTACTGCTGCACGTGAGTGAAAAGTCTTACAGGGGCCACCTGCTGCTCAGGGAACTTGTGCTGTACTTGGCACTAACGGGTGTGGAGGAAGAGACACGCACAGCAGCTGCGCCACCAAAAGGGCCAGCCACTGCTGCAGCTGCTGCTGCCTGCTGCGGGCAGTACGCATTCAGCGCCAGCGATGGTACTGATGACAAGACTGCACACATGATCCCAGCTGCTCTTACTGTCTGTAACCTGCAGTACCCGCTTGGCGCTGCTGTGGAGTTTAGATAGACCTGCCTGGCGTCCTGTCCCCTAGGAGGCCACAGCACAGTCACTGGGCTGTGATATGTAGTCTGTACCTCGAGCTGGATGATTCCCTGCTTGGCTGCTGCCTTGCAGTGCATGCAGCCACTCTGTTGCTCCTGCTGCTGCTGGTACTATAGCAACATCTTTCAAGCTGGCTGCTGCTGCTGCTGTTGGCAGGACACACGTGATCATCTGAGATCTCCCAACAGGCCACCCACCCACCCACCCACCCACCTTCTCAGGGAAACCACTTGCTGCGATGAGTTTCAGTGTCTCCATCTGCCCAAAGTGCGTGGGGTAGCCCAGCATGTGTATGTACATGAGCTTGGCAATATTCCTGTGCCTGTACCGCGCATCCTGCTCCCTGAACGCCTCACGCAGCGCTGCAGACTCCTTGGCTATCACATCACGCTCCTCTGCTGCTGTCTTGCACGCCCTCACCAGACGGATCAGGTCCCTGTGAAAACAGAGAAGGGCATACATGGCAGATCATGCAGCAGGAGGAACAGCGCTTGTGAAGCTCCTCGCAGCATGTGCCGTTGGTTTTGCTTCAGGCATCAGTAGTGGTCTGCAGAAGCTCGCAGATGCTGATGCCAGCAACAGAGCTGGATGCTAGCAGCGGGATAAATAATTTATCATGCTGCTGTGCTGAAGCAAAGCTTGAGTCTGTGTGTTGAGTAGGGCCATCATCCCGTCCCCTAGGCTACTGCTGTGAGTGTCGGTACCTGAGGCGTGAGCTCATGGGTCCAGCTGTGGACGATATCAGATGTTCAAAGCACCTTTAGCCTGCACCAGCTGATCACGTTCTGCTGCTGCACAGGATGTACTTGCCAGTTGCTGGCCTGATCTGTAGTCAAACACGGCTCTGGCGCTTGATCGAGCCCTCAGATGAAGTGACCAGAATCATGTCAGCCTGTTCGTGTGAACGTCTTCAGGCTTCCGTTCAAGGGTTCCAACGTTTCGTGTTTCACGTATTAGTCATACGCCCTGGAATTCAGTAGTCGTGTTGACCTCTGGAACACAGCTTATTCTCAGCGGCATTCAAAGAGCGCTTTGATCACCCCCACAACGCTTGACAGCAAGATCGAGCATACTTGTACGTCACTGATCAGCTGACTGGACTTGCCTTATCCCAAGGGGTATATCCAGCGTATTGCCCCTGGTTTTCCATTCATTTAGACTGCCAGTCATCACAGCTGCAATGGGCTTGCTCACCAGCTGGATCTATCCCATCCGGGGGGTGCTGTACCTTTTGGGGACGCCCCAGCTGTTGCAGCTGGTGCTGCGCTTCCTAGGTAAGCATTGGCTTGGTGACGGCGCTAAGCATGTTCATGGTTCACTATTGTTTGCTTGAAACTCTGAGTAACACGATGAGAAGGTTTCGCTTGGGCCAACATTCAAGTATCAATGCAACCTGGGCGAGGGGGGCGGGTGCTGTTCAGGTGTGCTGAGGAGGAGCCACAGGGGGACTAGGCAGAGCAGCAGCAGAGCACGATGGTCATGCAGAGCTGCAAGATGGTCATAAAGGCTTCCACTGCACCGTTTCCTTTCCTTGTCTTTTATGGGGGGAGGTTGTTACAAGTAGATACTTTCACCACAAAGCGGTACTCTCTACACTTGATCGACTGGGTAAGCCAAAGACGCACACCTGAACCGAGGGAACCTGCAAAGACACGTCAGACAAGACCAGCCCCCAAAACACACACACACAGACATGGCAACTGCCACACACACCGAGTATAGTATCGTGCTTTCAAGACTCAGCTGTAAATCTGCAGTCTACACATACCGTGCACGCACACACATGGGTCAGTCCTTCAAGCATAGCAGAAACACTGCTGTACAACTAACACATCAAAGCCAGCACAACACCTTCTGAGCTAACACGCAAAGCAGTACCCACAGGGTGGCAACTACAAGTGCCCCTACCGCGACTCCCAACACATCTACTGAGCCCATTGTTGATGGGCTGGCCCTGCGCCGCAAGCAAGCTGGGTATGGCATGACGGCCACATAACCCAAGGGCTGCAGCGCAGGGCGGACTCCAAACAAGTTACCTTTCCCCAACAGGTAGCGCCTGTAGACGTCCATGGCCGCGACACAGTGGGCCAGTTGGCGCTGCTGAGTACCAAATACACTCTGCGTGCACTGCTGAGCGGAGTTGGTCACACTGAATTCAAACAACGAGGCATATTTGTCCCGGATGTGGTCATACGCTGGGCATTCCCAAATCAAGTGCTGCAAGTCTTCTGGCCTATCACCCCCGCACCTAGTCAGCATAGTGGCAGGCCACTCGGGCCGCAACCCCCTGCCACTGCACAGTGGGCATGAGCGCCCGTGTTCCTCGGCACCTGGCCCGTGCAAGCGCCCATACAGGTGGTGCCCACGGGCCGGTACCGCCCTAAGCATCGAAGGACCCCCCTAGGCAAACACAAGTGCAGAAACTTGGGAGCATTGTCCCTACTGTGGACTGTATCTGCATTCAACTCATGCACCCAAGCAGCATGCGTCCTAACATGGGTGCCATCTGATACACCTTCTCTAGGGTCGTTGCTAGCGGCAATGACCGCATGCCAATGAGCCGCCTGATACCGCAGGGCGGCTTGCATCACTCCCTCTTTGGTGATAGTGATGCTCTTGACAGAGTCGACAGTGACTCCTGGTACCCCTGAGCGCCATTGGTCCCCTGATACAAACCCTATCTCTTCCAACCCCTGCAACCCCTGCAACAAGTGATAAGTCCAACAAGTTGTGCACCCATGCAACATGAGGCCTATGTCGGCTAGCCAAACCTGGTGAGCCAACCTTGCTGACAATTTTATGCACTGCTCAATGCTGATGATGGACCTCCCCCCTCCTGCCATCAGCACCCAGTGAAACTGTGCCTGTGCGATTGCTACTACTACTACTACTACTACTACTACTACTTTACTGGATCAGGGCCTCGCCTGATCGCCCTTTCAGGAGCCAAACAAGGCTCATAGGGCATAAGCACTCCTCAAAGGACTCGCATGAGAGAAAAACAACAGCACCAGAATGCGCCTCAGAGGTCATCCAACAACTCATCCGGAAACATATCCGCTGCACCAGCTTGAGCTGCTTCAATGATCTCCTCTTCTTCAGAGGCAACGACACCAGCAGGCTCGGCCACAAGTTCTGGCGGCGGGTGCTGCCACCGACGCTGTGAGCACTCATAGATTGCAATGACCGCGTAATTGCTGCCCTCCCTCCACACCTCTGCTCCCCAGGCATCGTGACAGTTTCCTCTTTCCTGTCAACGCTGCTGTGCTTCGCGTTCTTCTGGAGCCCCCACATGGCAGTGCTGGGCCGGCTCCTGGGTGTCAACTGGTTCTCAAAATTGATCGCCACCATACTGCTTGTTGGTGAGTGCATGAATGCATGCGTGTGTGTGGCAAAGGAAGGCAAGGTTGGGGTGTGGGTGACTGCAGGTGGCGGTGGCGTGGTGCAGTCATCACAATGTACTGCCGTACAGTACAGCAGCTGGTTCAATCTTTTTTCAAGTCAGTTGCAGCCGTATGGTCACGCACACATCTTGTGGTCCACCGCTTGTTGTTGGATGAAAGTCGCCATGGTGCGCCACCCCGAAAGTCGCCACGCTCGTCATGAGCAGTGCTCAGCAAAAAGCGGCTCTGCAAAACAGCCCACCAGACAACACTGGGCCCCCTCGTCCTCACTCTGCCCCTCTCACCCCCCCCCCCACCAACCCCCTCCACCTCTGCAGGTGAGTCAGCCATCCCCATCTACATCATATTTGACAGGCGCCTCAAGAAGTTGGGCAGGCAGCTGTTTGACAAAACACTGCAGATCAAGCTGGGAGCAGCAGGACTCGCACCATCAGGTGGGCTGGATGATGCTGCCCTGTAAAGGTTTACTCGCATTTGTGTCGCACCCAGTGCACAAGTCTTCTGTAGATTGCTCTATCCTCCCCTGCCCTCTCCCCCTCCAGCAGCTGTTGATGCCTTGCTGCAATCAGGGGGCCTGCATCAAACAATGGTTTGCAGAACTCGGCAGCTCGGGTTTGTGTGGTGGGTGTTGATCTGGTGTACGGGTGGGGGTGGTGAAGGTCGGCGAGGGGGGGGGGGCACAGGGACAGATCATCAGAGAGTGTTGTGGTCACACAGCCTTGATCTGCCCGGAAGCATCAAGATCCAAAGCTTTTGGACGGAGTCTGCTCGAAACAGCGGTAGTGCTTCTGCAGCAGGGTGTGGCTAGGCGGACAATGTGGAACCCCTGTCGCTGGAGTAAAGTAAATGCCAGCACCGCTCAGCTGCGGCGGCGCATTTTGCTACGTAAAAGGCAGGGATGACTGGACAGCGCAGCTGTGCCAACAGGTGCTGCAGGAACAGTGGTAGTTTTGTGTGACGGCCAAATGTCACACGGAGGTCCACTGTTAATGCAGCGCCTTTTGGCATCCTGCTAACAGCTGAGCCCATCACCCTGACCAGCACTCCCACATGGACACGCATTCACGCTCCCTCTTGGGGAATTAGCCTGTAAGCTTTGGGCTGATGACACCAGGCAGAAGGCAGGCACATTGTGCACCATGGGGTGCAGCAGTCTGCCTAATTAGCCATAAGGTGCAGCAGCAACAGTGGTATTTCACGCGCACCTCCACAAGTGACGCTGAACTTCACTGTTCCTGCAGTGCCTTTTGGCATCCTGCTAACAGCTGAGCCCATCACCCCAAGCCGCACTCCCACACTCCCACCCACACCCACACTCACCCAAGCTCCCTTTTTTCTCAAGTACTTATTAGAAATTCGTCACACTTATAAGTGGGACCGCAAGCCTCGGGCTGGCAATACTATACTATGGCAGTTTCATTGGACAGCATGGCAGTGCCACCAGGTGCTGCAGGACCAGTGGTAGTTTTGTGTGACCGCCACAAGTCACACAGAGCTCCACTGTTAGTGCTGCGCCTGGTGGTACAGATGTGCTGATTCGATGGTGCCTTCAAAGAACCCCTTCCTGTGGGTGCATATCAATTAATCAAATTGTTGCCAGTAGGCGCCACCAGCCATGCTGAGGCTGTGTCAGGCATGATGCAGTCAACTGCCTAACACATTGATTGACAGACCCCCCCCCCCCCCCCCAGTACCACCAACGCTATCCCCCTGACCACCTCCGCCTGCCTCCTCCCTCCCCCTTTTTTTCTGCTGCCCCCCCCCCCCCCTTCATTTCACCCATGACTCGGTCATGGTGTATCCGTCGCTGCTGCCATTGTCCCTGTGTGGCTAGGCTCCACCAGCCATGCTGAGGCCCTGTCGGCAGTGAAGGGGCCACAACAGGCAGCCAGAAAGTCAACACCAGCACTGGCACCGCTACAGCCACAGGTAAGGCTTGGGGGGGGGGGAGAACGCAATGAGCAGCGGTACAAGGGACGGTCGGAAGGGGGGAGGGCGGAGGGGGCAGCCATCGGAGGAGGTGAATTGTGTATATGTGGTGGGGAGTGGAGGGAGGGCTGGACCACAGGCAGTGGGGGTGGGGGGGGGGTTATGAAACTTGTTCAGCTGGCTTGGGGGGGACGCAGGCCATGCAACGCAGCCATACGTTTGCAGCCGTCGTGAGGGTTATGCATCAGACTGCAGGACCGTCAAGTGCACACCCCCTCACACTACACGCCTCCCCCCCTTCCTCACGAATACACAGGACCATCAGGCGTTGACGCGTCTGCTGACCCAGCAGCGTCAGGCCAGTGCAGCAGCCCAGCAGGGCCGCAGCCTGCTGGGTGCAGCACTCAGCCTGGCCACGCAGCTGCTGCTCAAGCCCCAGCCGAATGAGGGGGTGCTGCTGCGCAAGGCAAGGGACTTTGCGACACTGGGTGTCACAGCGTTTGTGCCGGGCGCGGCCCTGCTGTTGCCACTCGTTATGTACAGGTGGGTTGGGATGAAGTTTCAGAGGTCTAGGGGGGGCGGGCGGGCGGGGGAGGGGGGGGGTGCAGGTGTTTCTGGTGTGGGAGATGGGGTTTGCTGCAGGGGGAAGCATAAGAGTACGCCAAGCTGGGCGCCAACAGCCTTTTGAGGAGTTGAGGATGGTTTGCAAGGCACTCTTTTTGGGACACTGGAGCACTGGTGTTGGGTTTGCTTTAGCCTAAAGCCCCTGAGGGGCAAGGGAAAGGAAACAGGGGCAGGGGTGTGTGTTTCTGGTGTTGGTGGGATGAATGCGTGCGCGGGAAGGGGGGGGGGGTATGCAGCGCAAGTTTTGTTGCAGTAGTGTTGGTGACAGGTGGGGCATGCACTGATTGCAAGTGGTGGGGTGGTTCAGCGGGAGGAGAAGGGGGCAGGCAGCTTTGTGATGGGACACTGGTGGATACGGCGTTCTGGGTCCCCGTTGAGAGCAGTGTGGCTGAGATAAGCCAGACGCTGTTGCTGCCCTAGCACGACAACAGCATAAACAAGTCCTGCCCGCTCGTTTTCGTTCACCTGCCCTTGCTGGTATCTCAAATTTCCTTGCTCTCTCCTCTCCTCCTGCTGCTACATGATACATGATGCTGCAGGGACAGCAGTGCTGAGGTTGCCTCCCTCATGTCCCGTTACTGGGAGGCCAAGGGAATTGAGGACGGTGACGCACACCAACTCCTGGCCGAAACTCAGATGAATGAGCTGAGGGGCTTTGGCCTGGTGGCCACTGGGCTCTCCTACATTCCTGTGCTCAACTGGGCCCTTAGCCTGAGCAACCATGTTGCTGCTGCGCTGTATGCGGCACACCTGGAAGCGAAGGGGGCACCTCTCATGAAGACGCGCTGGCTGTAGAAGAGGGTTGCTGTTGTGGCTGGGTGTTGGGTTGCCGTGTTAGTGAAGGGATGTAGCAGTTGAAGTTGAGGGTCACTCACCATTGGATGCGTCACCCTGGTGTTGGGTGCGGGGTGTCTGCCTTACAGGTGGAACCATGGCTTGTTGGGTTGAAGGTCGATGAGGGGAAGCTGACGATGGAACATTTTGTGTCTACCGCTCGCCCACAGCTGGTTGTGAGGGGGGAAGGGAGGGGGTGGGAGAAGTTGTGTTCGGGTGGTCTTGCTAGCATCGTTTATGCATAGGGTGTCGGTCACGGGGCACAGCAGCGTAAGTGCTTGTGGCACATCAATGCATTTCCCACTCACAGCATGTGTGTGTGGTTATGGTGTGTGTCTGTGTGTGTGTGGGGGGGGGGCTTGATGTTGGAACAACGCATGAGATCAGCATCCCCAACAGTACAACCTGTACTTTGCGCTTTGTTTGTGATTTAAGCTTTGGTTTTGTGACTGGTGGTGATAATGTAGCCAGGTAACTCAATCAATTCTGCTAGTGTGCATGAGCAGCTGTGCCGTTGCTGTGTCGCATGTGTGGGGCGGCCAGCACTTATGAGCGCTGGCCAGCCATGGCTGCAGACACTATGCATTCTGCAGCGATTGGCTGATGCCAGTCGTGATCTGTGCAGCGTTCATGTTGTGCACATATATTACCAAGGTCATTCCATATCAGGTTTTCTAACAGGGTGTGGCTGTAGCTGCAACAACAGGCAGTTGAGAAAGCAACCAGCAACGGCAGGCACTACTGACTACCGGTACTAGTGCATGAAAGCTGCAAGTCAGTGCTCTGCACATCACAAAGTCAGATGACAAAGGCCGTTTCTGATCAGCTGTCACATCCTGACCATGCCCATGCGCTGGCAGCTATCTGGTTGAATTGAAAAGTGACTCCTGGTCAAATGCCCTGAAACCACCGTTGACCTTGCACTCCCATCCGCAGAAAATCAGCCGATCTCGACATCTGACGCATACCGTATGCTGTCCGCTTCTTTTTTGCGCAATCGACTTTGGATCTAGCTCATTGGTGTTGAAAACGCCTGTTGATCCAGTTGCGTCTTGACACGGTTGGCAGCAGATCGCACTGCTCAGCCTTGCCTGCCAGGATGGAGTTTCTAGACGGCCAAGCAGTTCTCTGTCCACCGGGTAAGCGTGTGAAAAGCTGGCAGGACACGTCACCCCCAACTGCTCACCTTCCAGTGACCTTGCAAGGCCAATTGGCAGCACAGCTGTCAGTCTTCGCTGCATCTCTTGACAGGCCACCGATACCTACAATTAACCACGCATCTACTCCCAAGATTGACAGCCCCACTCGCCCTAGCCCCCCTCCCCTCATGCTTTGTGCGCAGGCGCGGGGGGGGGGGGGGGGGGGGTGTCAGGACAGGGGGGGGGGGTCTCCTCAACACTCCAACAGTAGCGGCGATGGGTGGTGTGCAATGTCGCTAGTCATCCTCAACCAGCCTATCTATTCTTGAACGCAAGTGATGGGTCAGCACGCCCCTCACCACTCGATTCTCTACTGCCCCCCCCCCCCCCCTCCCTCTCATCTCAGAGCGGTCCATCCCCATCGACTGGCTTACCCTCAAGCAAGCCTTGAAGGAGGAGGTGGCAGCACAACTCACAGCTACTGCCAGCAACAGCAGCAGCAGCAGCAGTGGTGGCAGCAAGCAGCAGCAGCTGTTTGCGGATGTGCTGAAGCTGCTGGAGCTGCTCACACTGCTGCAGTTCTCACAGGACTCAAGGTGGGCCGATGGCAGAGGGGGGGGGGGGGGAGGGCCACTGTACAAGTGTTTGAAATGCAACTGTAGGGAGTGGAGCGTAACACAAGTAGTGTCGTTGCCCATGCATGGACAGGACTCATGCTCGGTCAGTACAGTAGTCTTGTGCTATCTTCATGTATGCCGGTCAGTCGCCTCAAGAAACACATGCAGCACAGGTGGCTTATCAACATCATCTTCCCAACGCCTAAAGCGCTTACACTCCAGCACTCACTCACACCTGACGTGTGCTCATTTGCCCCCCCCCCCCCCCCTTCGGTAGGTACATATCAGCGGCAATGCGCCACGTGTGTCCTGAGCTCACCACAGCAGAGCAGCAGCTGCTGGCAGCATGCAGAGCCAGCTTCGGCAGCGGCGACCCTGCTGCTGCTGCTGCTGGCAAAGCTGGTGTCACTAGTGACACTGCACCTGCTGGTACTGCTGGTGGTAGTGGTTACCCCGCTGCTGTTACTGGCGGTGGCGGCATCAGCAGCAGCAGCAGTGCTCCAGATGAGCAGCGTCACGAGCAGGAGTTGCTTGATGCCATGGTGAAATTGCTGCTGAGGGCACGATACATACCACTCACACAACAGGTGAGGTACGTGTCCCGCGGGCAGCAGTGGCCAGCGCCCGGGGGGGGGGGGTGAAGAACAGGCGCTAAGGAGGCAGAGGGCGGTGTGTAGCATCAAGCATGGGTGACATGCTGCTGCTGCTGCTTGTGGTTGCCGCACTGTTGCAGGAATGGGATGTGGCTCATCAAGACTACTTCACGTTCGGTGAGTTGTAGACCCCAGGCTACTCCTGCAGGTGTTGTTCTTGCAGTACCTGGGAATTCAAAACCGACACCACTGCTGGTGGTGTTCTGCAATGCTGTTAACTGCATTCCACCGCCAGAATTTGTCACAGTGCAACATGTACCCACCAGATCGTATTGATGTCAGCTGTGACGCCCCCCCCCCCCTCAAAAACTGTCATACATGTGTGCGCAGACATCCCCGTCACAATGGACTGCTCTGAACTGGATGGGAACCTGCTGGGAACATTTTGGGAGAGGCAGCAGCAGCTGAGGCATCAGCAGCAGCAGGCCAGTCATCGGCGGCAGCAGCAGCAGGGCTCTACACAACCCTCATCACCGATGCTTGGCAGCAGCAGCAGCAGCAGCAGCAGCAGTGGCGATGGCCAGCCTTTCAAAACACCTGGCAACTTGGGTGACACACCACTCCAGCAGCAGCAGCAGCAGCAGCAGCAGCAGCAGCAGCAGCAGCAGCAGCAGCCTGTCTCTGTGCTGAGCCCTCCCCCTTCGGGCACCCTGGTGCGAGGGCGGCCCCTGCTGGACAGGCAGCAGCTGCCAGCATTCAGCGACAGACTGCTGGTGTTCCACAGGTGTGTGGGGGGGGGGGGGGGGGGGGGAATGGGCAGGGGAGGGGAGGAAGGGAGGGGACGGGGGAGCCACAGGGGCAGGTGAGGGGATGTGTGATGGGGAAGGTGGGG
Source organism: Desmodesmus armatus (assembly GCA_007449985.2). Taxonomy (NCBI): domain Eukaryota; kingdom Viridiplantae; phylum Chlorophyta; class Chlorophyceae; order Sphaeropleales; family Scenedesmaceae; genus Desmodesmus; species Desmodesmus armatus. Next base: position 59,643 of record VIIQ02000322.1, read on the forward strand.
GGAGGGACTTTCTGAGCTGGTCGATCTGGGGATGCTGCTGTTAGTCTACTGATGCTGCTGACACTGCTCCCCCTCCCTATCTGCCCACAGGGGTGTTGGTGTTGCTACTGCTCCCGGGCTGTACCTGCCCCAGAAGCTAGACATGCTGCTGGACTACCTGCTGGTGTCACCACTGGAGACACTGGGGCACAAGCTGAGCAACGCATTCAGCAGCAGCAGCAGCAGCAGCAGCAGCAGTGAAGAGGCGTCAGCACCACCTGCAGGCCAGCAGCAGCAAGCAGGACAAGTCCTCACTAGTGTCACCAGCAGCAGCAGTAGTGTGAACAGCAGCCTTGATGATGCTCGTGTGTTGGCTGGTTCAGGTGACCTGGACCACCCCGCCACCAGGGTAGTGGTGCGGCGCTCCCTGCGCAGCCTGATGCCGGGGCCTAGGGAGGTGCTGAGGAGGTTCTGGGAGCCACTGGTGCTGCAGGTGGGAGGGGGGGGGGGCAACACGGTTTTGGCCCTTTGCGCCCTGGGAGCTTGGTGCTCATAAGTATCATAGTCAGTACCCACAGCAGCCTTCTGCACCGTGCAGGGAGGCTCCCTCCTCTGTTTGGCCCTTGTTTGCCGTTGCCCTGCCCCTTCTACCCCATTTGCAGACCCTCGGCGGGTTCGTTACACCGCACCAACACCCCCGCCCCCTGCGTGCCCAATGCAGCTGCTGTCATCATAGGGTCACGGGCAGGCTGCTGAAATTGCCCTCACTCCGTGTGATCACCACCCTTTGGAAGTGTGCACAAGGCTTGAGCCACAATAGGTGCACCAAAAACTCACGCTTTGCCACCCTTGTCTCCCCTCCACCCCCCCCCTCCCGCAGGAGCCAACGTACCGCTCTGTGGTGGTGCTGTACCGCACCACGCCACCTGACCCCCCACCCACTCCCTCTGGCGCCGCAACCATCCTAGAGTCTGTGCTGGGAGTTGCACTGCTGGCCGCCAGTAAGGACTGGCTGGCTGTTGACGCAGCAGTGGAGGCAGCTACTGTTGCTGCTGCTGTCAAGTCATCACGGGCAGCATCACCAGTGGAGGGGACAGTAGAGCAGCAGCAGCACCAGCAGCAGCAGCAGCAGCAGCAGCAGCAGCAGCAGCAGCAGGGAGGTATCAGGCAGAGCAGTGGTCGGTCCACGTTGGTGAAGCACAACCCCCACAACATTGTGGTGAAGAGCTTTGCTGATGTGGCACTGGCAGACATGGAGCTGGTGAGAGGGGGGGGGCGGGGGAAGGACAGAGGACAGGAGGAGGGGGGGGGGTGCAGGAGAAGAGGTGGTGGCACTGCCATTGATGGAAGGGCAACATGGATGTGTGGGAACCTGTTTGAGTGACCGAGCGCTGGGGACAATCAGGGGGGAATTGGTGTGCGAGCTTTTCAACTCAAACAGCACACTCAACAGCGTGTGTGTGTTTGGTGGAGGGGGGAGGGAAGCGGGCAGCAACAAGGCCAGTCTGTAACAAACAGTACAGCAGAGGACTGTGAACTTGTCAGTCCTCCTGTCCATCTGCATCCTTCCGTCTCGGAAGGACTGTCCAATTGTGACCCAGTTCTCCTTACCTAACTCCATACCTCCATCTTTTCACTTTGACACCATTCCTTGCTACCTCTCTTCCCCCCCCCCCCCTCCCCAGGTGATGCCGTCCAAGCAGGTCCAGCTTCCCCCCACCACCCTGCTGCGCACAGCCCTCACAGCACTGGGGGCAGTAGGGGCAGCACTGGCACTCTACCAACAGGTGAGGGGGGGGTTGAATGTTTGGATGGGGGTGACCGTCACCCCTGTGATAGGAGGACATACATGGTTAGATCCGACTTGACTGTGCCAACAAGTTGATAGCTTGCAGCCCTGCTCCTGGTACCTTGCTCAGTTGCCAACTGCCAGCCAGAGAGGCTGTGGCTTGAAATACTGATTGTGCAGCTGCGTACCATTCTGGGTGCTGTGATTGTTGCAAGTAACCCTAGCAATGTGCACCCCTGCACCCCCCCCCTTCCTGGTTCAAAGGGCCAAGCAACCCCCTTGGCACTTGTGCTCCAACCAGCTGGGAGCGTTGCTGAGCGCCTGTCTGTGTGTCTACCTGTGTGCCACACGGTGCAGGAGAGTGCTTCCCACCAGGTGTCCCTGGTGCTGCTGCCTGCAGTGGGCCTGGTGGTGCTCAGGGCCATCAAGGTCATCACAACTTTGAAGGTGAGGCAGGGGGGGGGTAGTCTCCACGGTGGAGAGGGGTCGGGGGGCAGGGGGGGGGGGGGGTTGCTCAACGACTGCCTATAAAACAGAGGACCCAGAAGCATCTGGAAGGTGTTGCAATTGATGCAGCAAGAAGTCCAATTCTTCTGACCCATGACCTGTGCAATGATGACTGCATCAAGCCGGAACATGCTGTACATGTCCGTAGCCGTGATGGAAGTGGGGAGTTCCGCGCCCATGGCAGTACTCTGCTCAACTCTCCCCCCCCCCCCCACACACACACACCATGATCACACACCCCCTGCTTACACCAACACAAGAGGCTTCCCTGAAGTCATGGTGCTGTTTGTGCTCTGCTGAACACATCCTCCTGTTGCCTAACGCACCCCCCCCCCTCTGCTGGGCTGGCTGAGGCAGGAACCCAGGGACCTCATCACTCCGAACTCACCAACTAAAACACAGCACTTGTGTTTGTCCTGCACCACAGGACATGCACAGCACAGCATTATCAGCACCACACATACTCATCCTGGTCACTGTCAGATGGCAAAGCTATGTTGGGTGTGCTGCCGGGCAGACCGGACTGCTGCTGCATCTGTGCCAGCGCCTGCTTACTGTCGGTGAGTTTGCTTGCAGCAGGTAGCTCAGCACAGGTCTGTCACAGCCACACATGTTGAAGACCAACTGCAAGATGACCTACTCTCCTCCTCCTCCCCCCCCCCCCCCATACAGACCCACCAAGCGTCCTTGACCAGCACAATGCTGTCCATGGCGTACACTGCTGCGCGTGACAGCCAGGAGGGAGTGCTGTGCAAACTGCTGGACGAACTGAGGGACAATGCAACCAAGGAGGCAGCACTCGCAGCTACAGCACTACTGATGATGGGCAATGGGGCATGGGGGCAGCAGCATCCTGCACCACTGCAGCAGCACAGCGCACAGAGTAGCAGCACAGCTACAAGCAGCAATGGCAGCAGCAGCAGCAGCAGCAGCAGCAGTTCAGTCCCGTCGTTCAGCAGGCGTGAGCTGGACCATGCATGTGAGGCATTCCTGCAGCGCCGCTTTGGTGTACAGGTGAGGGGCACATTGTGCCCGGACTGGGCCCGAGAGGGGGGGGGGGGGGGCGGAGAAGATGGCAGGACATGGGCGTCGTCTCCTGTGGTGCTAGGACTCTCAACGTGTAACACGATCTGCCTTGATTTTGCCCTCTAAGCCACGTTGGCTGGGAGGAGCGTGGCACATGGCTGTCACCAGCATTGCATTCATTTGACTCAAGCACAGTATGCACATGCAACATCTACGATAGGCAGTCAGCCACACCATCCAACAGGAGGACAAACACTTCAAGCAAGTTGCAGCTGCTGTGTGAGCGGCACACCCCAGACCATGCAAGTTCAACAGCCCATACATACCCCTATGTTCCTTTTCCACCCTTCCTTGCAAACATCAGTGACTGCCCCCCTCCCCCCCTCCCTCCTTCTTTGCTTCTCCCACCGCCCCCAATAACAGATGGACGTCACGCTGGATGACACACTGGAGCTGCTGCTCAAGTGGGGGCTGGTGGTCAAGGACACAGGCATTAATGGTGCTGCTGCTGCTGCTGCTGGTGGTGGTGATGGTGGTGCCAGCAGCAGCAGCAGCAGCAGAAGTGGCGGCCCCTCGCGCTACCAGCTGCGGCCGCTGCCTGAGGCAGTGAGGCGCCTCAAGTCTCAGTCACTGCTGCAGCGGGTGATGCAGATACAGGACGATAATGGTCCCGGTGATGCTGACACACCCAACAGCAGCAGTGCGAGCAGCAGCAGCAGCAGCAGCAGCAGCAGCAGCGCCAGCCTTGGGCTGCCGCTGTCTAGTCCTGGTGAGGGATCTTCTGGTCAGGTACAAACTGGACAGGTGCTGAAGCAGCCAGCTGGTGTGACCGCTGCTGTTGCAGCTGGTGGTGTCTTCCAGCACCACCACCATACAGCTGCAGGTGCTGTTGGGCCCAACCGAGTGTTGCGGCATGTTGGTGTGGGCTGGACACGGCGCAAGCCTGTGTTTGCGCCCAGGGGTGTTGGGCCAGCAAGTGGCAGGGTTGGTGTGTGCGTGGCAGCACCTAGAAGGCTGGTTTTGTTGTAACGGTAGGGGGGCACGGCGTTCTCCACAAGCACTGAGTGACTGCTATTGTAGGGTTGGGAATGCACAGGTTGGTGCGTTCCAGGTGGCATATACTTACTGCCGGGGCCACTCGTCATCCATTATGTACGGCTTTGACCAACAAATGCACGGTGTGCCACACAATTGGCAATTGCACTGTAGTACTGATACATGCAATTGCAGCGTCTGGTGCAGACCAGCCCGGCAGGCTGTACACAGAGCACTCCCTGAACATCTGGGCCGGCAGAGGGAAGTTACAGAAACACACAGGCTACACATCCTGAAGGAATATGACTGTCATGAGAAAGAAATATGATTGTCATGAGAGAGCGAGCTTGCAGTACTCTGTTATGATAGTTACTGAGGTGCCAGCCGCTGGCAGCCTCTAGCAGTACAAGCCAGCCTGGCGCTATCGGATAGCAACTGCTTACAGAGGCGTTTACAAAAATGACCTGCACTACTGTTGAACTGTTGTTGTCAGCACACGCAATCACAACGCCACACTTTGTGAGTGTGCTGCAGGGTGATGTGGGAGGTCACACCGTCCTCACCTCTGGCTATTACTGCGCTGCCGTAGTGGTGACAGTAGTAGGGCCATTCAGGGACTTGCAAGCAGATGCAGACTACTGGCAGTATTGTGGGGGAGGCACAATGCAACATTGTTTATGGATACTCTGAGCACTCATACAAGCTGGCATCTCCAACAGTCACATCTGCACTGGGGCATAGATGCTGCCCCCCCCCCCCCCCCCCCCCCGTGTTGTGTTGTGACAGCCCGTGGCTGCTGTGTATGCAGTGGAACTTTGTAGTTGGTTGTGACGCTGCGCAACGTATGTTGATAACTTCTGTCAGCACTGACGAGCAGTGTTGTAGCCCGCCACCATGTACTTTTGCTTCTAGCCATCCTCGGCTCTGGCTATTACTGCGCTGCAGTTGTGGTGACAGAGTAGGGCCAGTCTTGGACTTGCAAGCAGACGCGCGTGACTGCGCACAGACTACTGGTGGTATTGCTGGGGAGGCACAACGCAACAATATTTTGGATGCATTGAGCACCCATACAAGTCAGCATCCGAAACAGTCACATCTGCACTGGGGCATAGATGCTGGACCCCCCCCCCCCCCCCGTGTTGTGTTGTGACAGCCTGTGGCTGCTGTGTATGCAATGGAACTTTGTAGTTTGTTGTGACGCTGCGCAACGTATGTTGATAACTTCTGTCAGCATTGACGTGCGGTGTTGTAGCCCTCCACCATGTTTGGTTGCCTCTAGCCATCCTCAGCTGTGGCTATTACTGCGCTGCCGTTGTGGTGACAGTAGTAGGGCCAGTCAGGGACTTGCAAGCAGACGCAGACTGCTGGCAGTATTGCTGGGGAGGCACAATGCAACAATGTTTTGATTACACTGAACACTCATACAAGCCGGCATCTCCAGCAGTCACATTTGCACTGGGGCATAGATGCTACAACAGCCCCCACCCCCCCCACCCGTGCCATGCCGCGCTGTGTTGTGACAGCTGTTGTGTATGCTGTGGCGCTTTGTCATTGGTTAAACGTTGTGACGATGTGCAACGTTTGTTGATAAGTTCTGTCAGCATTGCCGTGCAGTGTTGTAGCCCTCCACCATGTTCTTTCGCCTCTAGCCATCCTCAGCTGTGGCTATTATTGCGGTGCTGTAGTGGTGAGGGCCAGTCAGGGACTTGCACGGAGACTGAGACTGCTGGCAGTATTGCCAGGGAGGCGCAATGCAACAATGTTTTGCATACATCGAAAACTCTACAAGCCGGCATCTCCCAACAGGCACATCTGCACAGGGGCATAGACGCTGCACACAGTCCCCCCCCCTCTGCACCGTGCCGTGCTGTGCTGTGACAGCTGTTGTGTATGCGGTGTGGCCCTTTGTCATTGGTTGTGACGCTGCGCAGCATTTGTTGATAAGGTCTGTCAACATTGACGTGCAGTGTTGTAGCCTTCCATCGTGTTCTTTCGCCTTTAGCCATCCTCAGCTGTGGCTATAGCTATTACCGCGCTGCCGTAGTGGTGACAGTAGTAGGGCCAGTCCGGGACTTTCAAGCAGACGCAGACTGCTAGCAGTACTGCTGGGTAGGCACAATGCAACAATGATTTGGATACTTTGAAGACTAATACAAGCTGCATCTCCAACAGTCACATCTGGACTGGGGCAGGCACGCTGGACCCCGCCCCCCTGCCGTGCCGTGTTGTGTTGTGACACTTGTACTAGGGTTCACTGAGCAGGCTGCTGCAAGTGCCATGATGGCAACCTGCCATGCATCTGGGCGTCTGCGCAATGTGTTGGGTTGGCAACCCAGCCTATGGCATGCACTTTGGCAATGTCGGATCTCCTGTTGGTGCTGTCAACAACCTCTGTGGTCAATTCGACAGTGACTCTTGTACGGTGGCTGGGGCCACAGCAACCGGCCCACTGCCGACCGTTGGTGCAGCACCAACCACCCTTGGCCATAAGTGATGGTGGATGATGTTTCCTATATGCTGAGCAGCCTCAACTGCCTTTTGACAGCGTTGCTTGTTGTACTACAACCGCTGTGTACTGCCGGGGTTGCTCATGAAAGGTGACTATGGAATGACAGCATCACAATGCCAATCCGGGTTGTTGAACAAACCTGCACCTGTAAAAATCATGATGGAATGGTGCAATTGCCGAATTGATGCACGCTTGCAACGGCGCATCAGCCGTGAGTGCTGTCAACAACCTCCAAGTGCAAATCGTCAGTGACATTAGTGACAACATGCTGTGCGCAAGCCCCCAGCAATGCACGCCAGATGGCGACAGGATACAGAGAACTCTGCAAAGCTGAATTGCGCTACTGTTATAATGTTGTTGTAACTACACACAATCACAACGCCACGTACGTGAATGTGCTGTAGAGTGATGTGGGAGGTCACACTAGGGTTCAGTGAGCAGGCTGCTACAAATGCCATGATGGCAACCCGCCATGCTGAGGCATCTGGGCGTCTGAGTAGTGCGTTGGGTTGGTTTTTACTGCCTAGGGCATGCACTTTGGCAACGTCGGATCTCATGTTGGCGCAGTCAACAACCTCTGAGGCCAATTCGACAATGACTCTTGTACGGTGGCTGGGGCCACAGCAACCAGCCCACTGCCGAGCATTCGTGCGGCACCAACCACCCTTGGCCATAAATGATGGTGGAAAGATGATTCCTATATGCTGAGCAGCTTCAGCTGCCCTCTGAAAGTGTCGCTTGCCAAGCAGTGGAGTCTACTGCAATCGCTGAGTACTGCCAGGGTACACACAGGCTACACATAGTTGATAGGTATGCCTGTTTGTGTTGCCAAACTGGCGACACAGTGGGTGTTGAGCGCGTCGGACCCAAAGTCAAACACAGTGGTTCAGTGCACCACTCACTACCATACACGCAGCTGCATGTTTGGTTGGGGAGCGCTTGTTGGTGGCACATAGGCAGAGAGGGCTCTCTGCTGGACGTGCGCACCCGTTTCGCTTGCTCAGATCACCAACCCTTTCGTTCCGTCTGTCTTCCAGCAGCTGGCAGTACTTGACGCGAGCCATGCAAGGCATAAAGAACGCCCTGAAGGGCGTCCAGTACTCTAACCCGCAGCTGGGCGAACGCCTGTATGAGCTCTGCAGAAAGGCCACGTCCAGGCACATTGACAGGCCTGACGAAATCCTCAACCAGCAGGTACTTCATAACCTGAAGTGTTCGTGTGGACTTTCTGCGCAGCAGCTAGCTATGACGCAGCAAGGGCTATGGTGCATTGGGTACAGTTGGTGTGTTGTTGAGGGGAAAGGCACTTGGGCTTGGAAGTGAACAGCAGCAGCAACAGCCATGTGATGAACGATTGACATAACTTCAAAAGTTGGTGACACCCAATGAGCTCCTGTACTGCTGTGCCTGTGCTGATCTTGCGCAGGTGGTGTACATGATCAACAGCGACATGCACGCCTATGGAGCAGGAAGGGTGAGCCCAGGGTACTGTGCAGCTGGTACTGCTTTGTAGCAGTAAACACAGATGACCCTTGCTGTTAATCCTTCCAGAAACCAGCACAGTCATTTTGGTTTGCATCAGGGGCCTGTGGTCATGTCTGTCTCCCAAATCACGGCGTGTGTTCCTGTGCTGACGTCATGCGCATGCATGCATGCATTTGTCCTGCAGGATGCTGTGACCTGCCTGAAGCGCAGGCTGCAGATGGACCACCCTCAGAAGCAGTTCCTGGCTATCATCCTCACCAGCAAGGTACACATCACTGCTGACCATGGTGTGCTGGGGTACTCAGCAGCAGGCTGCACAAGCAATTGTCCTGCACCCACAGCAACTTGCAGCATAAGGATGAGGGGGTGACAGCTGCAGCAGCTGGAGCAGCAGGGTGTGGGGCTGCCGCCTGTGCGGGGGGCCAGCACTGCATTCCAAGGGTGGTGCGGGGCTGTGGTAGGGTTGTAGGGTTGTGCATTGGCAGCTTCCTGTGCAGCCTTGGCAGGTGCATTGGCTGTTTTTGGTGGCTGGAGGTGTTGTCGTATGTCATTGCAGTGTATATTGGGGTGATCAAGGGCACCCCCCCCTCTTTGACATGGATCCACAGCACGCTCATGCAGCATGCAGCAGAAATCACAGGTTACTTCCTGCATTTCTCACTCCATTACGCGATTGTGAATTGCTTCCCCTCCCTAATGTGCTCTTCCCACCTCCTGCTTCAGAGGTGCGCTGTGCGCGCTGCGCCTGCAGTGGCTTGTTCACATTTTGACAAGCTGTTGCCTGACGGCAGCGTGCACTTACTGACAGCACCTGTCCTGCACACTGCTCCTCCCTGGCTCCCTCTACTGCCGAGGTCAAGACTCGCTCCCCAGCCATGGAACTGTACTGTGCTGCACTGTATTGCACTGTACTTTCCCTTGTTGTGTTCTGCAGGTGCTGCAGGAGTGCCATGCATCCCTGGGCATGTTCCAGGGTGAGCTGCTTCAGGAGGTGGCCTACATCCTGCGCACGCAGCACACCAGCAGCCCCGCAGCAGCACGCACACGACAGGCAGCCATGGACGCATTGAGGCATTTTGGGGCGGGAGGCGTGGACGCATACAGGCAGGCACGGCAGCAGGGGGGAGTGGCACCAGGGATGCCACCCATGGTGCAGAGGGACCCAGGTGGGTGGGGGTGGGGTATGTTTTTGTGTTTGTGTGGAGTGGGGGTGGGGGGGGGGGGGGGCTTGTTGTGGGGGGGTGGGCTAGCGTTTGGTGGCGGAGTGTGGTCTCCAGCTTGCTTGGACTGTCCACGTGTACACTGGGTGGGCGTAATGTCGGGGAAGGGGGACAGGGTGTGCATCCATATGCGTCTTTGTGTGTGTGTGTGTGTGTGGGGGGGGGGGGGGGGTAGGGTTTAGGGATTCAACCCTAACACCACATCTTCATTTGAGCATCACAGCCTTTCACAGCTGCCAGCATGACATCAGCTCAGTGTGACCTCAGCAGCGTCCACGATGGGCTCTGCACTGGCCACACCAAGCTGCTGTTGTGATGGATGGTGCTGGGTGCTGAGGTGACAAGTGGTGCGGGGTGGAAAGTGTGGCATGCGGCAGGTCTTTGCAACATACTGCATTCACAATTTTTGCTTGGTGTGATCTCTTATGTCTGTGCACCATTGCCGGCATGACAGCAGCTCAATGTCAAAGCCTTGTTCATACTGTCTGTATCGGGCAGGCCTTGACGTGGTGGTGCTGTCATGGGTGGCAGTGCAGCAGCAGTGACTGGTGCGGGCGCACCCAGGGAGGGGGAGGCTGGGCAGGAGGTGTGAGCTCGTGTGTCTCATTTTCATGGTTTCACCGTATTGGAGGGGGCTGCGTGGGAGGAGGGGGGTTGACTGTGGACACAACCACACCACCTTCAGTGCAATTACTCCCCAGCATGCTCCTTGGCTGCCACCATGACAGCAGCTGGGTCTGTGAGGGTCGTTGAAGGGCATCTCCAGACCCAGCTGCTGGCATGGTGGCGTCTGGCGCACATTGGGTGGTGGGTTTCTTGGGGGGTGCATGCAGGCATGTCCGGATTGAGGGGGGGGGGGGGGGCACTTACCCGGGGGGGGGGGGTGCACTGGACGGGCTGTCCAGCGACACACAGATGAGTGGGGTTGCTGGTTCTGTGGGTGAAGGGAACGCGCAGGAGGGGGGGGCATACAACTTGGTTGACTTGGATTTGACTGCACAGGCGTGTGCTTGATGGCTTCCCTGTCACATCAGCTGGGCTTCTTGGTGCTGATAGCGGCATCTGCACGTCCACCTGCTGTCACGGGGGTAGCTAGGTGCATGCTGGATCCATGCTGCCTGTTGGCTGTCATGGGTTGGAGGCATCAAAAGGTGGCGCCATGGTGTGTGAGCATGGGCAGATCTCCCAGGGGCAATTATTGGAGTCACACTGTATTCAAGCATGCTCTGCTTTCTTCAGCAAAAGATTGTCATTGTAAAAAGGGCCGCACTCAGCGCAGAGGATGCTGCGCCAGACAGGTCGTGTTTGTGTGGACTGCTTGTAGAGGGGAGTAGTAGATGGGTCGTGGAATTTGTGCATCGGTGACTGCCACAGGGTGCCGGTCACAGCGGCAGGACAAATTGCAGATGTGGGATGGTGCAGGTGCACACCACCTGGAGCAGGATCCAACCCACATCTGCAAGGTCACTGTTGCTGTGGCCAGCAAACCCATCACACATCATCCCACAGGCCCGGCCATGTCAGCCTCGCCGTCTCTTGTAGGTGAGGAGCCCCCCCCCCCCCCTGTTGTGACTCCTGCTGCTCGTCCCCTTTCGTCCTTGACCTGAAGCTGCGCATCCCTGTCCTTCAGTGACAGCAGCTTCAGGCCGATGTGCCAAGGGGATGTCACAGGAGCATCACACAGCTGGCAGCACTGCTGGAGTTGCTGATGCAGCATCCAGGGTGCCAGTCGGGGGATGTTGACCACCGCTGGCACACGTTTATGTTCTGCCCAGTCTTTGCGTTCTTTCTTGTCTTTGTTTTGGGGTTGGTTGGTCTTGGGGTGGAATGTTGGTGACAGCATGCAAGAAGGCATCGCATTGGCTGTTTCTGTGGGAGGGGACAAAGGCCGCAGTTGCCCTTACGCCGTGATGCTGCGGCTCGCAATGGGGGGAGGTTTGTACGCATAACCGGCATGTGGAGTTCCAAGGGAGCACATGGTATCAGCAGTAAGGAAGTATGCAGTAGAGCAGGGGCGGGAGGTTTCAGCTGTGCTTACCTGCCGTGATGTGCTGGATGGCCACCATCATGGCAGCAGCACCAATGTCTTGCGGTTGCCTTTTTGGTTCAACACGGCAGCTGCTGATATGGGGTTGCTGTTGGGGTGGCAGCCGTGTAGTGCAGACTGGGGCGGTTTGTGGGGGAGGGGGTGAACAACGATGGGCTATTGGCATGTTCAGGAGATGTGTGCTGTTTGGTGTGGGTGAGTTTATGGGGATGAGGAAAGCGACCACGGATACATGCACATCCAGGGTGTGTTGCAAACTTGTACTGCAGTGCGCACCGCCTGCCATTCGGACAGCAATTCCTGCATGTATTCGGGTCTTCTATCCTCAGACGCGCCAGCAGGCGTGTCTGTTCATGGTAGCCCTGCTGCAGGAGTTGCTGTCATGATGGCAGCTGCTGAGCACAGGAGTGGCTGCATGCTGCCTGCTGAGTACAAAGATGCTACATGCACATCGTTGGAAGACTCCGGCGTGTGAGCACGAGCATTGAGCTGTATTATCAGTGTTTTCAGGCATCACCCAATGTTGATGCGGAATTGCTTCCGGCAGCAGGACGCATCATACTGGGGTTCATACTGGGGGCTCTCCGCTGTATGTTGTCTCCCGGAGAATGTGACTGTTGGGTATGGATGTAGAAGTTGCGTCTGCACACAACAACAACAAGAACATTGAGTCATTATGTGTGCATACGTTGATGATTACTTGCTGCACCATGAAGACTTTGTGTGCTTTTGGAAAGAGAAATAAATTGAGTGGGCTTGATATTAGGGGCCATGTGGCGAATTTATGGGGTGACTGCCACAGGCATGCCTGTTGCAGATGTGGGCTGGCTGTGCTAGTAGGGCTACCGCCAGCATGTTCCACCCTACACCTGCAAGGTCACTGCGGCTGTGGCCAGCACCCCCCTTTGACAGGCCTGTCCACATGCCAGGCTTAGTTGCAAGGTGTGGACAAGGTGTGCTTATGTTTTGTGTGGTGTATGGTGGGTTTGGGGGGGGGGTGCCTCTGGCCCATACCTCTCCCTGGGCTCACCCACCCTCAACAGACTCCCCTCCTCTTCTCCACCCTCTGCTGCCTCAATGCACTGTATGTGCATCTGTTTGGGGATGGGTGTGTCTGTGTGTTTGGTAGGCGGGTGGCGGGTCTTGGGGTTGCGTGTCTGCACCTGCAGGCAATGAAGGTATGTAAGAGTACCTTGAGTGACATCTACTGTCAATGGCAGCATTGTGAACAACAGCGACACAGCCGCAGGCTGTGTTTCCACAGGGGTGACTGCCATGGTGGCAGGAGGCATTGCAGATGTTGGTTGGCCGCTGGCTCACTGTGGTTCCACCATGATTCAACCCTCATCTGCAGGATCCAATCAAATGGCACCCCACAGGCCTGGCCATATTCAGCTATGTGCCATCCTGCAGCCCCCCCCCCCCCGCTCAACAGGGGCCTGACTGGACCACCCTTATCCCTGTGAATCAGTGACCTGAAGCCTGTCCTGCAGTACAATGCATGGCAGTAGCTCCAGGCCAGTGTGCCAAGGGGGTGAGAGGAGCATCACAGCCTGCAAACTGCGGAGGTGCAGGATGCATTGTCACTTGGCCGATGAGTGCTGCACCTGTCTCCTGACAGTGGATGTGCATTTGTTGGAGCTGGTTGAGCACTTTTCATTTGGTGTTTCTGGGAGACAACTCTTGGGTTGGATGTCTGCGCTGGTGACAATGCACTCTTGCAACTGTTGGTTGCTTGTTACTGCGGCTGTGAGCAGGTGGGGCAGGAAAGGGGGGCCGCATGAGCGCTCAGGTTGTGTCGGGGGGGGGGGGTGTCTTGGTGCGGTTTGGCTAATAAGGGAACAGCACGTGGAGGCCCCTGGGAGCAAACTTCATTAGAGGAAAGCCCATCCTGCAGTGGTGATGGGCAGCAGGTTGACAGGATGCATGGAAGCAAACACCTTCAGGCAGCGTTTTGGTCATGTATTGCTGTGCCCGCCGGCCACCATCAGGACAGGGTACTTGCCTGTGTTGGGTCTTCTGTCCTCGGGCACGCCAGCATGCGTGTCTGTGCACGGCAGCCCCACACAGGGAGGTTCTGTCCTGATGGCAGCTGCTGAGCACAGGAGTGGATTTCTTGGTACCTGCTTGGGTGAAAATGCCACATGCACATGGGGTGGAAGCCTGTTGGCATGTCAGCATTGGGCAAAATTTGTCAAATTCACTTTCGTCATTGTTTTTAATACATGTTTTTCATGCTGTTCTCTGGGCAGCAGGGCACACTGTTGGGCACATTGCATCCCCTTGCCTTGGTGACCTAAAGCTGTCCCACAGCAGGTGTTGTGGCATCAGCACTAGGCCAACTACACACAGGGAGGAGAGCAAATTGGCAGCCTGCAGCACCGTCTGGGTTTCCTGTTGCGAGCGGTGTTGGATGGAGCTCCCTCCCCCCCCCCCCGCCTCCCGCGCGCGCCCCTAATAACCCCCTTCACCCCCTTTGCGTCGCTGGTCTGATTTGTTTCCAGAACTCTTCAGTTTGGGGACAGGTCTAGGCCAGTAAGGCAAAGGGGGATGGAGCATCACAGCCTGCAGCGTTGCTGATGTGCATGCAGAAGGCAGTCGGTGTATTCTTGCAGCGGGCTGAGCAACACTTTTTTTTATGTTGGGGGGTTGGATTGTGAAGGTTGTTTAGATATCGATGTCGCGATTGGGGTTGTGAGGGTGTATGACAGCCACAGCCGGCAGGGCATGTTGGAAGGTGTTTTTCATTTCCTTTTTTCCCACAGGAGGATCTGTCAAACACCTGCAACATATCTGCCGCTGGGGCAAGAACTCCCACCTCCCTATGTCCCAGCCAGGCACTGAAAAGCAACCAGCATTACAGCCAGCAGCTCTCACCAAGTATATGTGGGTGGTCGGCCTTCTGCAACAAATACTGCTGTTGCTGTTGTTGCTGTCACTGCTCCCCCCCCCCCCCCGTGCAGCTGCCATTGCTGCTGAGCGTGAGTCTCTGCTTGATGAGATCAGTCGTTTGGTGGAGCAGGCGCGCACCTCAGCAGAGCTACTCAACGAACTCATACTCAGCAAGAGCGAGGTGAGGGGGAGAGTATACGGGGGGGGGGGGGGGTGCTGGGTATGTGGGGTGTGGTTCGCCAACGGCTTCAATAGGTGTCAGTCAGCAGGTCGGATAATTTCCTAGTGAGTGGATTGCGTGCGTATGTACCTCACATGTTGACAAGAGTGCAGACAGCAATGCAGCTGTGGCACCCTACACCCTCTCAGCACTTTCTTTCAACTTTGTCCAGGACACAGCAGCAACCGGCTCGCAACAGCACCCCCTCCAAAGGTAGCTGCCCCTCCCCCCCCCCCCCCCACCCCCACCAACAATATGTGTGCAGGCTGCCGCCGCTGGCAGTGGTGTTCAGGATGAGTCTGCTGCGTTGCGTCGTGAGTTGCTGTCTGATGTGCGTGAGCTGCGTCGCCTGATGGATGGCTACATGAGCCAGCTGGCCAGCCTGAGCGGGCCTGATGCGGAGGCTGCCATGAAGAAGGCACTGGAGGCTGTGGACCAACTGGACGCAGCACTGACTCTGGAGAAGGTGAGGGGCTTGGAGGGTTGTTTCTCAGTGTCGAACCTTGACGGTGGTGGTGCTTGCTGCTTGGGTGGTGAGGGTGGGCGGAAATGGGGGGTGGGGTGGGGGGGGGTGTCCAAACGGGTTCAGACCCTGCATGCCGTTCGAGCCGAGGGGGCCAGCCCGAGCGGGTCTGATGCTGAGGCGGCCATGAAGAAAGCGCTGGAGGCTGTGGACCAACTGGATGCAGCACTTACTCTGGAGAAGGTGCGGGACTTTGCAGAGAGGCGGGGTTGGGTTTGACGTCTGGGTTTGAAGTGCAATGCATGAAATAGGTTTTTTTTTGCCAGTGACCTACTTTTGACGGTGGCGGTCTTTGCTGCTTGTGTGGTGGTGGTGGTGGTGGGGAGGGGGGTCTGGGGGAGGGGGTGCCCATGAGCGTGCAGTGCATCACTTGGTATCAGTTACCTACTTTGAAGGAGGTTGCTGCCTGCTGTTTGAGTGTTGAGGGCGGGGCGGGTTTTTCTTTGGGGGGGGGCATCCAGACGGGCTGTGGGGGCTATGGAAAAGGCGCTGGAGGCAGTGGACCAGCACTGACTTTGGAGAAAGTGGGTGGTTTGAGGGCGTCTGACGGGGGTGGCATGACACCGCAAAGGGAGGCTGAAGTGCAATGCATAGCGCTGTGTCAATTGTACGGTCTGGACGGGGGGGGGGGGGGGGGGGGGGGGGGCTGTCAGAGGGGGGAGGCCTGGGGGTGGAGGGGGGGGGGGGTGTTTGGGGGTGGGGTTGGGCGGGGGGTGCAATGCATCCAACTGTGCTACTAACCTACATGCCGTGCAACCCGCTTGGCGCCCCCCGGGGGAGGGGGGTCTTTGAGTTTGAGTGAGTTTGCTGGCAGGGTCGGTCGCCATTTTTGCTGCAATCGTTGGCAAATCGTGTATGGTGATTGCTGCGTTGGGACCTTGCAGAACCTTTCCAGTGTGCACAGGACTGGCTGTAGGCGCTCAGCATTCAGCTGAATGCCACAGTCAGTCACTTGCATATCTTGGAAGAGTCTCAAGCTCCCAACAAGCCCAGGGGCTATCAGCACCATTTCGTATAGGCCGTGAAAGCATGATTATCTTGCTGTTGCCTATTGGGTTGTCTCAGGAGAGTGGGGTTGGCTGTGCTGTTAGGGGTTGGGGAAATTGTGTGGATGTATGGAACATGCAACTTCATGTCAAAGCTGCAGGTTTGGTGACCCATTGATTGTCACCCTTGACACCAAGCACTGGCTGATGGGCTTGGTGTATCACACTCCATGCCTAGCCACCAGGCTGCAGTGCAGACCTCACTTCAGCAGCATCAGATACAGTACTGTGCAGGCTTGACCTTGAAGCTTGCTCGCAAGCGGGATGCTGAGCACAGCGCGTTGGGTTGAAGTCATGGGTGACGTACTTCATGCTTCTTCCCAGCACGCTGTGTTTGGAGTGTGGCTTGAAATGCAGCCCTTGGCAACACCTCCCCCTCCCTCAATTATCATCTCCCTTCTGCCTCCCCTCTAATTAGAAGGCACGTCAACTCTTTCTTTTCGTGTCGGGGGGGGGGGGGGGGTGGAGCATGCTGTGATGTGTGAGCCCCCCCCCCCCCCTCCGGTGGCACCTGCCGGTGGTCGCATGGTGGCACCCCCCCCCCCCCCCCCGGGGGTAGCCGCACATAAGTGCACAGGGGTCCAAGCTGCAAGGGCAGAGCTTTCTGAGCACACTTGGCCTTACAACCTCTTCTCCAGCACCTTGTGGGCACGGTTAGACAAGCTGCACCTTGGCTGAATCGTTCCCGATTTGGTGCCCCTGCTTGATCTACTACTCCTCTTCCCAGCACAGAATACACATGCCCCAATCCGTATGATGTGAAGGGTAAAGGCTTAGTGTACGAAGGGGTCTGCTGGCCTAGTATACTCCTCTAAAGCCACTCTGGAAACCAGCTTCTTCTGACTTCTAGATCTGGCCTTGATTTTGCACACTGACACCGTGTTGTGCTGTGTGTCTGCAGGATGTTGATGCTGAGATCAAGGACCTGCGGGAGAAGGGCCAGCTGCCAGACCCAACATCACCAGCAGCAGCAGCAGCAATGCCAGCAGCACTGCCGCCACCAGGCGATGCTGCTGCTGCCGGCAGCAGCAGCAGTGCGGCTGCTGCAGCCGCCGGCGCCACTGCTGCCGCTGCTGCCAAGATGCAGTCCATGAACCTGATAGATCTGGATGATGAACCAGCCCCTGCAGCACCAGCAGCTACTGCTGCTGCTGCTGACCCTTTGGCATGGGGCCTGTCCCAGTGGCGCCACCTTTGGATCCCTTTCGCCCCTGTGGCACAGCAGCAGCCAGCAGCAGCAGCAGCCTTCCTGTCGCCTGCTGCTGCTGACATGTTCGGTCCTCCAGCTGCTGGAGGCCCCGCAGCAGCAGCAGCATTCCTCCTGCTGCTCCTGCTGCTGCTGACCCCTTTGCTGCCTGGCAGTTGCGCCAACGTCAACTGGTGCGAGCGCAGGGGGCGTGGCCCCATCAGGGTTTGACGAGCCCCCTGCCTTTGCTGCCTTCCCCCCTGTGGCTGCTACTGCGGGGCCGCCGCCACCTGCAGCAGCTGCTGTGCCGCCTGCTGCCACATCAGCAGGAGGAGCAGGTGCGCACAGTGTTATCATTGTTGCACTGTCGGTGGTTAAGTCGGCCACGTAGGCAGATTGCTACAACATGTAGGGCTCATTGGCTCTATGTGCACATGCTTATGCTTTTCTGGGCGGAGGGGTCTGTGGTGATGGGTGTCAGGCATTGTGCCCCGTACGGCTTGCCGTAGGTGCACATGGGAAGTGCAGGGCCTTGGTTGAATGGAAATCGCATGGTGAGATACGACATGGGTAGGAGCGGGAGCAGGGGCA